>JAUCMX010000010.1:21887256-22037256 GCA_033459395.1 Hemibagrus guttatus
ATATCTGTATTTCTGGGAAATGCTTTAGGACAATGTCTATTGATAAGAGCGTTATACAAAGAGAAAACAGAATCAGACTGAATATTGTGAGTATGGTTTACGCTTAAATGAACCTAATCATATACAGGTGCGTCTCAATAGATTAGAATGTCGTGGAACAGTTCATTTATTTCAGTAATTCAACTCAAATTGTGAAACTCGTGTATTAAATAAATTCACTGCACACAGACTGAAGTAGTTTAAGTCTTTGGTTCTTTTAATTGTGATGATTTTGGCTCACATTTAACAAAAACTCACCAATTCACTCTCTCAACAAATTAGAATACTTCATAAGACCAATAAAAAACATTTTTAGTGAATTGTTGGCCTTCTGGAAAGTATGTTCATTTACTATACATGTACTCAATACTTGGTAGGAGCTCCTTTTGCTTTAATTACTGCCTCAATTCGGCGTGGCATGGAGGTGATCAGTTTGTGGCACTGCTGAGGTGGTATGGGAGCCCAGGTTTCTTTGACAGTGGCCTTCAGCTCATCTGCATTTTTTGGTCTCTTGATTCTCATTTTCCTCTTGACAATACGCCATAGATTCTCTATGGGGTTCGGGTCTGGTGAGTTTGCTGGCCAGTCAAGCACACCAACACCATGGTCATTTAAGCAAATTTTGGTGCTTTTGGCAGTGTGGGCAGGTGCCAAATCCTGCTGGAAAATGAAATTAGCATCTTCAAAAAGCTGGTCAGCAGAAGGAAGCATGAAGTGCTCCAAAATTTCTTGGTAAATGGGTGCAGTGACTTTGGTTTTCAAAAAACACAATGGACCAACACCAGCAGATGACATTGCACCCCAAATCATCACAGACTGTGGAAACTTAACACTGGACTTCAAGCAACTTGGGCTATGAGCTTCTCCACCCTTCCTTCAGGCTCTAGGACCTTGGTTTCCAAATGAAATACAAAACTTGCTCTCATCTGAAAAGAGGACTTTGGACCACTGGGCAACAGTCCAGTTCTTCTTCTCCTTAGCCCAGGTAAGACGCCTCTGACGTTGTCTGTTGTTCAGGAGTGGCTTAACAAGAGGAATATGACAAATGTACAACGTCTGTGTGTGGTGGCTCTTGATGCCTTGACCCCAGCCTCAGTCCATTCCTTGTGAAGTTCACTCAAATTCTTGAAGGGATTTTGCTTGACAATCCTCACAAGGCTGCTGTTCTCTCGGTTGGTTGTGCATCTTTTTCTTCCACACTTTTTCCTTCCATTCAACTTTCTGTTAACATGCTTGGATACAGCACTCTGTGAACAGCCAGCTTCTTTGGCAATGAATGTTTTTGGCTTACCCTCCTTGTGAAGGGTGTCAGTGATTGTCTTTTGGACAACTGTCAGATCAGCAGTCTTCCCCATGATTGTGTAGATTAGTGAACCAAACTGAGAGACCATTTTGAAGGCTCAGGAAACATTTGCAGGTGTTTTGAGTTGATTAGCTGATTGGCATGTCACCATATTCTAATTTGTCGAGATATTGAATTGGTGGGTTTTTGTTAAATGTGAGCCAGAATCATCACAATTAAAAGAACCAAAGACTTAAACTACTTCAGTCTGTGTGCATTGAATTTATGTAATACACGAGTTTCACAATTTGAGTTGAATTACTGAAATAAATGAACTTTCCCACGACAATCTAATTTATTGAGATGCACCTGTAGAGGCACTTAGGTTAACTTTAAGTACAAAGGAGCATCACACAGTCTACGAAAAGCAACCTTATAAGACATAGAAGTCACTGTAGACGTTTATATCACAGTGCTGATTAATTCCCGATTCTGATTGGTCAGTCATTTTCTGACAGTATTCCATATTTAAAGATTTATATTAATTTACTGTGTATGTATGGTGGAAATACATACTACATGAAAAGAATCTTTTTAATATGTAATATGGTGAGGTTTTCTATATGGAGATGTTTATTTAGCATTTTGGAAGGAGTCTCCAGTGTCAAGGTCAAGTTCAAGTGAGTATACAGGACTACATGTAGTGCAAACACATGAGAATTTGAGACCAGCGGAAAAAATATCCAATACATACGATAAGAAACCTGTGCAAGCTAGATGCCGGTGGTTTAGTGGTTAAAGCTTTAATGATGAGGGTTTAATGATCAAAAAGATATGAGCTCAGATCTCAGGACTAGCAAGAAGTCACTGCTGGGCTCTAAACTACCATTCGCTCAGGTCATTGTACATTGCTTTGAAGAAAGCATGTGGGAAAAGAATAAATGTAGCTGTAATTTTTCTGACTGTCTTCTAACAGAGAGCTTTGTGGTTTTTCTGTGACATGACAAGCTGTGGTTTTGGTCTTATTAACTTCAAAAGAAACTAATACAGAGACGGTGAGAGAACGAGTGAGAATGATGTTTGAATTATACGGTTTGTGGACGTTACACGTAAACTAAAAATGATTTTTGTGACTGTTTAATAAATAGAAGTTGTACACATTAGCAAATTGCTGTGGTATAAGGGATGAGAAGACTAAAACTCTTCAGGACTTGCTGTTATAGGAAAATAATCAGCTTCATTGTGGTACCTAAACCCACTGATTATTTTCCTTTCACCTAGATTAGATTTCTCATTTGCTTGTTTTGCTAAATCATGTATAAATTTGTTTGGTGTAGAAAAATCAATTGATAATTGATCAATTTTCTGTATCGCTTATCCTACAGGGAGGGTATCCCAGGGGACTCGGGGTACAAGTTAGGGGACATTTTGGACACCCGTTCACACACTACAGACAATTCAGAGATGTCAATCAGCCTACCATGTGTGTCTTTAGACTGCGGGAGGAAACCAGAGTCCCTGGAGGAAACCAAGGAAGTACAGGGGGAGAACATACAATCTCTATACACAGAGAGAGAGAGAGCAGGAATCAAAACCCCAACCCAAGATAAACAGATACAATGGGAAAAGTTACATTTTATAATTCATTTTTATGTGGTAATGACTTGATTTTATTACTTGACTTATTAATTGATTTTATGTATGACAGAAATAAAATTTGACATGAAGTTAATAAATATAGCCATATTGTCTTAAAAACATTAACATATATTTATGCCCATAGCACATACTTATTCACATTTATGGATTTTTGGAGACATGCTGTAGAGGTTATGGGCCGAGCTCGAGGGTCGACCGGTGGCGACACGGAGCCGTTCTGTGATTTGAATTCCGACATTTCCAATCCCAGAACCCTAACGATTGAGCTACAGCTCTAAAAAGGCAATTGTAAACGTTCCCTTCAGGACCCAACTGCCATCTCTGTCTCACGCTGAAGCATTTAGGACACAGCCGTTTCCTCTCCTCGGAGCCCAGTTTGAATTCCCCCAGATTCCTGTAGGCTGTACAAATGTTAGCACAGTGCCAAAAAAACCAAGATGAGCGCATCAGAGCTACTGCTGCTGCACTGACAGCCTACGCTACGTGACCTCCAGCAGAATGCCTGAACAGGTGCTGAAATACTACGCATCTCCTTTCTCCTTCTCCACACTGAATAAATAAGAAAAGGTAATAAGCCTCGTTGTTGCGCTTCATGTAACCGTGAGACGTTTGGGGCTATTGCGTCCAATTTGTCTGTGTTATGCTAGACAGAGACAGCGGCAAATTTGCATTAAACAGGGCTGGCCGATCGCCAGGAGCCGAAAGATCCACAGAAACAGCCGAGACGGTGCACTTTAGCAAGGTCATCTCAAGGTCGAGGTTACAGAGGAGTGCACCAGACATGCATTTATTCCCAGAAACACAACGGGTGTCCTACAAGACTACCAGCACATTCTACTCAATATTCTTTCGAAATAGCTTGCCAAAATGACTCAGAGCACATCTTAAGGGAAATCAACTCTGAAACACCGGTGTACTTTTCACAGCCAACTTCAGTTGAAGTCTTCCCAGGTTTTGTTTAAGCGCCGACTGCTTGGGCGCCACAGCTGCACATATTTGCTACAGTTTAATGAAAAGGCAGTTGCTCATTTAGCTTCTGTGCACATCAGGAATGCCAAGCTCTCGGCTGGAACGCATCGTGGCAGGTATGTGTGAATGTATGAGCTGCTCCTGCAGGTACACACGGTGGAAAAGATCTGGAATACATTGACAGACCACAGGGTTTTTTTGTTTGCTTTTCTAGTTTGCGCGTCAAGAGAAAACGTTCTCGTTCAGCTAGACTGTAGATCACTGAAACGTCTCGCTGGATTCCATCAGTGTTACTGAAATGATGGGATTTCCAAAGGACTGTAATGTTAGTGTTGGCTTTGGTTCAAGTTGAACCCACAACCAAGAAATAGAACACTTTCCAAGCTGAAACTCAGCTCTTGAAGAAGCCCTGTGGGTTCCACAAATAGCCACATGGATAGTTCTTCACTTGCGTTCATGCTTCAGTAGATAATCTCACTTGGATAATGTAGATTTGTACCTACTAGTGTGGATGACAAGTGTTGAAAGAAATAAGCAGAGCATAGGGAAAAGAGCAAAGTGACCAGAGATTAGTCATTTTCGAGATCTGGTGACTTCCAGCAACGTGTGTGGACTAGATGTGGGCGTGTCTGGTGGATCGACAAATATGGAGCGACCACCAATGGGAGTGAAGACAGTAGAGCGCACGTGATCCATGGCAAAAAGCATATTTCCTTTCATACGCATATATACATGTGAGAATTTTATACACAAACACCAAATCTCCCTCCAGAATGTTTCATTTTTTCTGATTCTGCCACCCAACAACAAACATTATTACCAAAGCAACCAATATTAAGAAAAACTTACTGATGACTTCATAGTACAGAGATCTCATCATTAAATATAGCAATCAACACTATATGTATGTACGTAGGATGAGGGATTTCTACTTAAAGCTTTCAAGTAGGTCCTTATATAGAAGTATGGAAACAGGAAGATCCCATGCAATCTTTGAGGAACTAGATGAATTCAATGCAAAGAGGTTTATTTATGTTTTACTTTTGTTCCCACGTGGGCGGTGCCACGCCCTTTCCTAATGTGTTTTCCCGCTTTCTCACCTGTCCCTTGTTTTCCCCTGATGTGCTGCTCTATATATGTCTGTCCTGCTGTCTTGGACATGGTCAGTCATTATATTTATATATGTGGACATAACGGTGTATCTGTGCCGTAAGCCCGGATGCCATGTTATCCGAGTTTTTATGTCATAGTCATGTTATTTAAGTTTCCATGTTATAGGTATGGTTTGTTTCTGTTATGTTTAATGTAAGTTGTGTTAGCTTTTTTGTTTTGTTAAATAAACGTGGTGCACGTACTGAATCCCTACATTTGGGTCTGATCAGCTGCTGCAGGCGATCAAGAAGGCAGAGGAGATATGGGTTTGATCCCCATACATTACAATTAACCACTTCTGAAAAAAACAACCTTTTTTGTATCCTTTTGTGTCTTTTTTAATTCATGAAGACTGTCTTTTGTTCAGGTTACTGTCTGTGTAGAGTTTTGCACGCTTTTGGTGTATCTGTGTGGGTTTTCTCCTACCTCCCAAAATATTGCTGGTGGCTGGTGGCTGCACGACAGGTGTGAATGTGTATCCAGTCCTGGGATGTTCTGGATCCACTGTGGGTCTCTAACTGAAGAATAAAGACCTCCAGGGTTGGGGGTTCAATTCCCGCCTCCGCCATGTGTGTGTGGAGTTTGCATGTTCTCCCCGTGCCTCGGGGGTTTTCTCCGGGTGCTCCGGTGTCCTCCCCCGGTCCAAAGACATGCATTGTAGGTTGATTGGCATCTCTAAATTGTCCGTAGTGTGTGATTGTGTGAGTGAATGAGAGTGTGTGTGTGCCCTGCGATGGGTTGGCACTCCGTCCAGGGTGTATCCTGCCTTGATGCCCAATGATGCCTGAGATAGGCACAGGCTCCCCGTGACCCGAGAATAGATCGGATAAGCGGTAGACAATGAATGAATGAATAAATAATAAAGGTCCTTTGTTAGTTGGATGATGATCGAATGTTTGGATTGATGAATTGATTTAAAAGGCAACATACAAAAAGAATGTCATTTTAAACTGATGTGTAAGTAGGTTAGTTAATCCTCCTGTACATCAATTATAATATCGTATCATAACTTATTTTAATAGATTCAAAGGTATGGTCAAATATCGAATGATTGTCTTATTATGTCCTATCAGATTCAACAAATTCAGTGATGTCAGATCTGAAATATTCGATCGCTACTCGATGAATTGAAATCATAATATATTGTGTCATATCGTATCATATTTTATGGTATCGTAGCAGATTCAGTGGGATGGTCAAATATCATGTCGTCGCCTTAAGAATTTAAATCGTATCGTGTCTTGGGAGATTCGGTAGTATGGTAAAATATTGAATTGTTGCATTATGATTCAAAATCATATATCGTAGCATATTTAATATTATTGTTCTATTTTTAAACTGGGGGCAGTGGTGGCTTAAGTGGTTAAGGCTCTGGGTTGTTGAACGGAGGATTGGGGTTCAAGCCCCAGCACCACCAAACTCCATTGTTGGGCAATTGATCAAAGGACCTTAACCCTCTCTGCTCCAGGGGCAGTGTATCATAGCTGCCCCTGTGGTCTGACCCTAACTTCCTCAGCTGGGATATGTGAAGAAAATAATTCCGCTGTAATGTATGTGTCTTGGTGATAAAGGCTTTTTCTTAAGTGGATATTAAGTAGGCTAAATATCAAATCTTTGCCTTAAGAATCAAAATCATATTGTATCATGTGGAAGCCTGGTGTTTACATCTATAATTCATGGTTTTGTATCTCCAGGTCTTGTAAAATGATATTTCTACACACTTCATCAATAATTCTTTGTAAAACATCTAAGGGTTCTAATTGGACTCGTTTCTGAAAAGTTTAAAGTTTTGCTTTGTTTTGTTTCACACTTTCACTAGACAGACAAGCCTGGAGAACGTTAAAGAGTGCTATAAGGACTTTTTTTCCCAGAAATAAAATAGTATATGGGGCCTTCTTTACCATCTCTTGGAAGTGCAATTTTTTTCTAGTCCAATCCCCTTGAGGTATCTTCACACCACAGGGACTGTAATTAGTCAGTCCCACTTTTCTCTCTTCTGAGGCATTCGGTTTGAAATCATGTTTTTGTATTCTCACTGACCGTAACCAAACTAGCCATGCATGTGAGCGGGAGTGAGCGATAGACTTCATACTGCAGTATGGATGTTAATGAAACATATGATAGAAAAATACAGTTCAGAATCAGATAAGGTTAGAGCGAATGATAACAGAGTTTGAGAAACGCTGACAGCTGATACACAGCAAAATGAGATCACGATGTTAATATAGGGAAATATCATCAGCACTTCCCCGAGACGACGAAGGAAGTGATCGGTTTACAGTATTTCACTTCTCTAGCGATATACTCAATATCTAAAAATAAAAAAGGAGTCTAGACATCATCATACATTATGCATCGAACAGTGGGCAGAGCAATTACTGAGCCGTGGGAGCCTGATATTGTGAATTAGATATGTTGAGAGATGTGCTGGTTTGTGTAGTGGATTCTGTGGAGTCTGATTTTAGATTAGATGAATTTGAATTCAGATCATTACAGAAAACAATGTTGGATCTTTGCGGTGAGGGAATTCGATCTCAACCGCTCGGCTGTGTGAGTGTCATGTTTTGACGTTCATGTAGATGAATTTCTTAGAAATGAAAGTGTTCATACAAAGTGTAATACAAAATATACCGCATTGTTTATGGTGCACATGATTTTTTAACCCTTAACATCAACTGTATTACTTATTTATTTTGCCTTGCAGTGAGCTGTCGGGGCATTTCACAGCAGCATAATGTGCTAATGTTTCAAACGTTACACCCGACCGATAAAAACCCAGAGGTCCTGAGTGTCAGTCAATCTCTAAAAGCGGCTTCAGAAACAATACATTATAAATGGCCATCGCTGACCCAGTTTCTATAGGAACACGTTTGGCCTTGGAGAGTCTGCTCTGGTCTCGCGGCTCTCGCCACAGTGCTGCGCACTGCTCTGAATCCTAAATCCCTGCAAAAACAGACATGAAGCGAGGAAGGGGGTGGAGGAGAGAGGCAGGCTGACTGAAAGCGTTTTGGTCATTTCGCATCAGTTAGTGCGATTAATCAAAACAATGCGAGGTGACTGATTGCTTACATGGTCGAGCGGTGTCACTTCATCGCTGACGACTTTCATTACGTTTATTCGTTGGCCAGATGTATTTGTCAAAGCGAGGCAGAAAATGTTTGAAACAGGATTACAGACTTCACTCAAAGACTTAGGAGAGCCTCAAGGGCTGTGGCAGGATTTCACATAGAACAAGACGTTTTCTGGTTCTCTAAGTGAGTTCCAGGGAACCTCGCGTGTCTGTGAAGCATAGAATCACAACAATCCATTATTATAGATCCATTATTATTGATTACTTACACCAATCAGGCATAAGATTATGAGCAGTGAGAGGTGAAGTGAATAACACTGATGATCTCCTCATCATGGCACCTGTTAGTGGGTGGGATATATTAGGCAGCAAAGTGAACATTTTGTACTCAAAGTTGATGTGTTAGAAGCAGGAAAAATGGGCAAGCATAAGGATTTGAGCGAGTTTGACGAAAGGCCAAAGTGTGATGGCTAGACCACTGGATCAGAGCATCTCCAAAACTGCAGCTCTTGTGGGGTGTTCGCGGTCTGCAGTGGTCAGTATCTATCAAAAGTGGTCCAAGGAATGAACAGTGGTGAACCAGAGACAGGGTCATGGGCAGCCAAGGCTCATTGATGCACGTGGGGAGTGAAGGCTGGCCCGTGTGATCCGATCCAACAGACGAGCTACTGTTGCTCAAATTGCTGAAGAAGTTAATGCTGGTTCTGATAGAAAGGTGTCAGAATACACAGTGCTGTAGTTTGTTGTGTATGGGGCTGCATAGCCTCAGACCAGTCAGGGTGCCTGTGTTGACCCCTGTGCACGGCCGAAAGTGTCAACAGGCACGTGAGCATCAGAACTGGACCACAGAGCAATGGAAGTTTGGTGGCCTGGTCTGATGAATTACGTTTTCTTTTACATCACTTGGATGGCCGGGTGCATGTGCGTCGCTTACCTGGGGAACGCATGGCACCAGGGTGCACCATGGGAAGAAGGCGAGTGGGCAGAGACAGTGTCATGCTTTGGGCAATGTTCTGCTGGGAAACCTTGGGTCCCGCCATGCATGTGGATGTTACTTTGACACGTACCACCTTCCTAAGCATTGTTGCAGACCATGTACACCCTTTCATGGAAACGGTATTCCCTGATGGATTTGGCCTCTTTCAGCAGGATAATGCGCCGTGCCACAAAGCAAAAAATGGTTCAGGAATGGTTTGATGAGCACAACGAGTTTGAGGTGTTGATTTGGCCACCAAATTCCTCAGATCTCAATCCAACCGAGCATCTATGAGATGTGCTGGACAAACAAGTCTGATCCATGGATCCATTAGAGGATCTGCTGCTAACATCTTGGTGCCAGATCCCACAGCACACCTTCAGGGATCTAGTGTCATGTTATGCCTCATCATAATGTTATGCCTGATCGGTGTATAATTAGTTAAAAATAACATCAACTCGGACCTAATGTGATCTGCCGGTGGAAATCATCTAGTTCTGACTGACTTCAGGTTTAAATAATGTTTATGAAATAAATAGTCTGTGACAGATGTTTTACAGTTAAAGACAAAACATCTGAGACTCTCTGGCTTTAGATGATTGTGTGCAGATTATAGAGCACCACCAATCATAGCCTGTAAATACAAATAGAAAAACTAATGTGTTTAGAGAAGTGTAAGATATTAGAAAAATCACAACAAAGAGAGTTTGGCCATGTTGTGCTTCATCTTGAAGTTTTAAAAAAAATAAAAAAATAAAAAATAATAAAAAAAAAAAATCAAGCTTGTTTGAAGGATTTCCCTTATTCTGGCAACACAAGTCCGCCGAGCGATGCTATCAATCCCCAAGTCCACAACACGACATTTTAAACAAGGAACATCTATTCAGCATGTTATTATAGGAAAATAATCAAGGTATGATATGATCTAACACAAAGTGGGAGAAATATTACCTCCTTACATAGATGCATTTTATGCCGTGTGCCATTATTCTTGTGCCATTATTATTATTATGTTTACATTTACATTTGGCAGAGGCCCTTTTATACAACTGTGGGTTAGGGCCTTGTTTAGGGGCCCAGCAGTGGCAGCTTTAGTGGGCCTGGGAAACATTCTCACAACCTTCAAATTAGTAGTCCAAAACCTTAACCACTAGGCTACCACATCCCTATGTTAGTTTCTAAATGTATTAAGTGCACACAGTGCTGGAAAACATAACTGTTGCAAAGCCCCAACACTAGAGACTCCTTCCTTAAATAAAACATAATCATCTCCTCAGAGCAAACCATGCAATGTGAAAAATTTCTTTCTTATGAACATTATTCATAAGGAGCATCCATTAGGCCAGTTATACAAGTCCCTGTGGCTGAGTTACTATAGAAACTATAACATGAGAACAAGCGCATTAATATAACCCTGTGATCTGATTACAGACAGCACTATTGTTAGAGCTGCTGTTATAAAAAAAAATTTAATCAACACCTTCTGTCCACTCAGGAATACATAAAGGATGTAGGTACATAATTGCTGGAATGTTGTACAGTTGTACATTTCCACTGAGTATACTGTGTAGAGCTTTGAGTCTGGGTCATCGTTGTTCAAAACCCGTCATTTATCCCCGGGTAGAGGAATGTTTCATCCTTGTAATTTAGACGCAGGTGCTAATATAGCATGGCTTTTTACCCCGGGGTTATGAGACCCTCCTCTAAAGCAGGGTTAGCATAGCTTTTTACCCGGGGTAATGAGGTCCTCCTCTGAAGCAGCAGTAGCACGGCTTTTTACCCCGTGGTTATGTGACACTCCTCTAAAGCAGGGTTAGCATAGCTTTTTACCCACGGTTATGAGACACTCCTCTGAAGCAGGGTTAGCATAGCTTTTTACCCACAGTTATGAGACCCTCCTCTAAAGGAGGGTTAGCATGGCTTTTTACCCGAGGTTCTGAGACCCTCCTCTAAAGCAAGGTAAGCATAGCATTTTACCCGGGGTTATGAGACCCTCCTCTAAAGGAGGGTTAGCATGTCTTTTTACCCGGGGTTATGAGACCCTCTTCTGAAGCTAAGTAAGCATAGCATTTTACCCGGGGTTATGAGACCCTGCTCTGAAGCAGCGGTAGCATGGCTTTTTACCCAGGGTTATGAGACACTCCTCTAAAGCAAGGTTAGCATAGCATTTTACCCGGGGTTATGAGACCGTCCTCTGAAGCAAGGTTAGCATAGCATTTTACCCGGGGTTATGAGACCGTCCTCTGAAGCAAGGTTAGCATAGCATTTTACCCGGGGTTATGAGACCCTCCTCTAAAGCTGGGGTAGCATAGCTTTTTACCCTGGGGTTATGAGACCCTCCTCTAAAGCAGGGCAAGCAGCACTTTTGCAAAATGACACTGAAAAATTGGCGTGAGTTTGATATCAATTAACTGAGATCAATAAACTTAAAAAGACCAAACAAGATGATAAAGTTGTGACAGATAACAATACCTCATGAGCTCGAGTGCAGGACAGCAGACCTGACCTCTTTTTCTCAGCAATTGAGGGTTAAGGGCCTTTCTCAGGGGCCCAGCTTGATGGACTTGGGATTCAAACTCACAACCTTCTGATTAGTAGGCCAGCATCTTAATCATTAAGCTACCACATCAGAAAATCTAGTGTGAAACATCAGATTATGAAGAGCCAGGATTAACTGTTAACCACAGGTAAAGTATTTTAAAAGCAGTGTGAAACGTCAACAACCCAGGATTCTGTTTAACTGGAGTTTGCAATCACCTAGGGGAAAATATTTCAAGTGTAAAAAAACCTCTTTAGGAATAAAACATACCTATGTAGACTATTTTAACGTTTTATATCGGAAATGTATTCATTTCACTGAAGTGTTTCATTTTCCACTAATTTAATTACCTTTTAGTGCCTGTGTCTATCCTGGTTATTGCAAATAATACAGAAGAATCTGGAGGAAGTGGAACTCTGACGGGTTTTTTTTGTTTTGTATAATATAGTGTCAAGTGTGGTATCTGCTAAGTGTTTAACAATCACAGGATTTTATGTTCTATGTTCACACTTCTGTTTTCTACAAAAAGCCAAAAAGTCCCTTTAGAATTAGAAACAATAAAGTTTAGTGGTTATTTCAGTGCTACAGTGGAATGTGAGAATAGCATGTGTGTACGTGGGTGTTTGGGTTTGATATGTGAAGCCACATTGAAAATGAAATCATATCTGAAGGTATCTCAACCCCACTTATAACGTGTGAAAAAACCTATAACGTATCACATCGGCATGGTTGAGATGACAGTCAAGACAACACTCTTCGTTTGATTACGCAGATAGAGTGCTGCTGTATTTCTATATCCAGAATTTTTCATTTTACAATACAACAAATGTTCAGGTTACATCATTCTTTACACATTTTGTGAGAAACGTAGCAATTCTTCATCTCAGATCTTCAGCTACAGTAAAAACGGGGGTTCAAGTGGTTAAGGCTCTGGGTTGTTGATCGGTCTTCAAGCTTCATCACTACCAAGCTCCACTGTTGGGCAATTAAGCAAAGGCCCTTAACCCTCTCAGCTTCAGGGGCACTGTATCATATCTGCTACTGCACTCTGACCCCAACGTCCTCAGCTGGGATATGCAAAGAAAATAATTCCACTTTGCTGTAATGCATGTGTGGTGATAATAAAGGCTTCTCCTTCTACTTCTAAAAATGAAAGGGCTGACCAAAATGGGAAAAAATTATAAAAAAAAAAAAAAAAAAAAAGTACACAGAAGATGCAAGAAGAAATAATGAACAACAGGGTCAAGGAAATGTCTAGTTTTTTTCCAAGCAAAGAAAAATACACAGACGAAGCCCTGACACTGGAGACTCCTTTCAATAAAAGTTAGATAATGCCTCCTTGTAGAAAACTGCAGAAAAACCATATGAATAACGATCCACATGTTTGAACCAACAGTATATTCTTAATAGTTTATTAGCCTTTGATTACGTAGCCTCCCTCTGAATGAGCTGATAATAAAAAAAAAAACAATATTAAACATTAATATTAAATCAATAATTCAACAACATTGTGGTATAATAAAGGTTGTACAGTGAGCTGAGTTAATACTGTTTTATTTTATTCCAGTTTAAGTGTGAACAGGAGGAATTCGGTTCTAATTCTGCTGCCTGTTAACGGAAGCAGGAAGTACACTCTTAAGAATAAAGGTTCTTAAATGGTCAGGGTGTATGGTTCTATGAAGAACCTTAAACATCCATGGAACCTTTTCTTTGTAGTGTTTTTTTAGACTAAAAAATGTTAATTTGTTAAAAAGACGTTCTTTTAAGAACCATTTACATTCGCCAGGGAGAACCAAAAACAATTCACTTTACAAAAAAAACCCTTTCTGGTTCTTCCTGGCATATTTAAGGGTATTTGAGTAGTGAGGAAGACTTCCTATAACTCTAACTGGTTTCAGAAACACAGCATTGTCAGAGTGAGGCTGAGGAGCTTGTGTTGGGTAGCATTAATGCTCGCGTCGTTAGTGCTGCGCTGTTCGCTTTTGATTCGATTTCTTTATGGAAAAAGGCACTGAGCAGGATGGAGAGATTTATCATCCCCCATTTACAGCTGCAATGGTTGCCTAAGCGGTTTTGACAGGCTAAAATAATCGATATATGTCTAAAGAGCTCAGGCTAGCTTTACAATGTTAGCTTTATGTCACCCCTGAGCCCTCATAAAGGCAGCATCCTCTTTGAAATGGCTGCCGGGTTTATAGGCCACAGACACAGCCCGATGACACAGATTTCAATATTTATGAACCGGCTTTAGTTTCCTCTACATTTCTAAGATGTGTGGCCCAGCGAGGTCTTAGTGGAGCTTCTAGGAAAGCACTTGGCTTTGTTTGTGTAAAGAAGTCCTGGCATTAGCTTGCAGCACTAATGTTTCATGGCAGGGGAATAATGTAAACAGCAGGGTGGAGTTAAAGCTCATTAAAGCTTTCTGGATCTTACACAAATTCTGGCTAGGTACAGTAGAGCTCACACACACACACAGACACACAAACACACACCACACAAAAGCTGAGACACATCACTGAGTTTATCTGATGTCTCTCAATAGCATCTCCTGCCAACATAAGGGCGAGTGGATTGTGTCAGCCTGCGGTGAGTCCTATTTAAAACACACTCACACACTGCAGGTTGTTCCTCCCTCTCTTTCACTCTCTCTCTCTCTCTCTCTCTCTCTCTCTCTCTCTCTCTCTCTCTCTTTCTCTCTCTCTCTCTCTCTCACACACACACACATATCTGCTCTATGCATTATCACTGACATAAAATCCTGTATCCACAATGTTTCTTATGCAATATAATTTATTCAGGTTAGATCGTTATTTTGTGAGACATGTATGACAATGAGTACAGGACAGTGGTGGAGAACTTTGTTGCATTTTCTGGAATTCTGAAGACAATTTTCTGCAACTAAATGCGACAAAGATAAAGGAGTTGGTTGTGGATCAGAGCCGCCACTTCTATTTTCTGAGGAGGCTGAGGTCCTACAACATGTGCTGGACGATGCTGAGGATGTTTTATGAGTCTGTGGTGGCTCTCCTGTATGCTGTGGCAAGCAGGCTAAGAGTGGCAGACACCAACAGACTCAAGAAACTGATACGCAAGGCCAGAGATGTTGTTGGGCAGACTCTGAGGATAGTGCCTGAAAAGAGGATGATGTCCATTTACATTTACGTTTATGGCATTTGGCAGAATCCAGAGTGACGTACAAAGGTGCTTTGAAGTCTCTATCAGTGAATACATCAACACTGGTTCAATAGGTCACAGACATAGGATACCGTCAGCCTAAAAACTGTGTTGGGAGGATTTTTTAAAACAACATACAACATTACATAAAACAAACAGGGAAAATACGGGCTAGTTTAAGTATTTCAGGAAGAGGTAGGTCTTTTATCCGTCATTGGAAGACGGTCAGAGACTCAGCTGTCTCAGACTCAGACATCTAGGGGAAGTTAATTCCACCACCTCAGTGCCAGATCAGAGAAGAGTCTAGATGTGTACCTTCCTCTTACCCTGAGAGATGATGGGACCAGTCGAGCAGTGCTAGTAGATCTGATGGAGCGAGGTGCAGTGCAAGGAGTAATAAGAGCTTTGAGGTAAGAGGAAGCATCAGTGTTTTGAATCTGATGTGTGTAGCTACCGGAAGCTGGTGGAGGAGTAGCAGTGGGGTGATGTGAAAGAACTTAGGCAGGTTGAAGACAAGTTGTAAAGTGGTCCAAAGTAGGTTCCATCTTGGACAACTCCTCCCACCTGCTCCAGAACATGCTGGTCAGTCTGAGGAGTACATTCAGTGACAATCCTGATGCACCACAAAGAGCCACAGGAGATCATTTCTGCCTGTAGCCATCAAACTATATAGCTCCTCCCTCTGGGCGTTCTGGATATAGTTTTAGATTTTCATGCCACATTTATATAATGTTAATATTTTGATTAATAATTTTATCATTATAGCCTGACATCCTTCTGCCTTCTGTTTCACTGCTGCTACATACAGTGGAACCTCGGCATATGAATGTAATTCATTCTGGAGGCGAGTTCTTAAGGTGAAAATTTGTATTGATAAACAAATTTCCCATAAAAAAATAATGTAAATGCAGATAATCCATTCCAGCCACCCAAAGATATGACCAATACGAAGCGTTGTAAACTGTATGGCTGCTTACAAAGAACTGACCCGAGCCAAGCATTCCATGTCGAGGCTCCTCACAGGAAGTCGTGCCACCAAGCTTGGGCTAAAAATAGAACAGACCACTCACGCCACCGATCTGTCAACAAAAAACGTGTGAAAAATTACCTAGCTTTTAAAAGCATGCTAAAAGCAACGTTGGTATCGTGGGTTAACTCTTTGGAAACAGCTTTCACCGACTGAAAAAAAATTAATAAAATTCATAAACTCGCTTTGCTTGGCTTTCCACCGACGCACACAAGTTCTGAACGGCTCCTGGACGTACGCACAACTTAGCCGGCTTTATTTTTGGCTCGGTTTGTTATTATATTTCAATAGGATTGAAAATTCATGCACTGCACAGCACCAATACTTTTAACTTACTATGTATATTTATTTTTAATTCTTCCATTTTATTTTACTTAGATTGTACTGTGAGCAACTGCAACTTAACAGTTTCCCTGAGGGGATGAATAAAGTACTCTGATTCTGATTCAGATGAAGCAGCTCTTCATCTCAGATCTTCAGCTACTCAGTGTGTGAACTTCGGCCAAAATTGGGAAAATTAACTGCAAGGATGAAAAAGTACAAACAAGGTGCAAGAACAAATAACACCAGGGTCAAAGAAATGTCGAACTATTTTTTACAAAGCAAAGAGAAATGAAAATACACAGATTAAACCATTCAGCAACTCTCAGATTAGATGTTTCATTTGATGTATTAATGTTATATTTTATTACTACTTATGCTATAATTAACCATAAAGCTGTAAGCAACGTTAGTTCAGTGGTTAAGGCATTGACCTAGTGACTGGAAGATTGCGAATTCAGATCCAAGGACCACCAGGCTGCCACTGCTGAGCAAGGCCCTTAACCTTCAACTGGATAAAATGTGATAAATGTAAGTTGCTCTGGATCAGGGCATCAGCCAAATACTGGAACTATAAGTATTTTTTATTTTAGTTGCTAGTAAGGCTGTGTAAGAGATCCTTATTCCCATTGCTCCTGAAGGAATTGTGACTAAACCTGTGTGCTTATGAAATCATTTAGGATTTAGCCAGAATGCAATATTTCCGAATGAATGTAATCAGTTGTATTTCCTAAAACATAAACAAATCAGTCATTTAAACCAGGAAAGGGATTTACTGAAGATGAAGGAATGAATGAATCAGTGAGTGAGTGAGTGAGTGAGTGAGTAAATGAATGAATGCAGTACACAGCAGTGTGTGAGCTCCACACAAGCTCCATGACCAGTGCTTTGTTCATGAAAATGGCCTTTTCTCATTCAAGCTTCATATCTTACTCTCAGGAATGAAAAATAAAAACTTGGGCTCTATTTCAAGATGCTTTGTGTAATGATTTGGACTTGTCTTGTATTTATTGGCATATGGACTTGGACTTGACTCAATCTTGGGCATCAAATCACTAGTCAGTGACTAACACGATGCATGAATTAAGCCAAATGGGTGAAGCCTCTGAAAGAATTTGAAGGTTTTCAGTCTTCATCTTGGACTGTATCTGTTATTTGGACTCGATTTTGACCTCACTGGCTTCAATCCCCTGTAAGACTCAGCAGTCGTAACACATCATTGGCTAGTCCTGCTCTTGGATTTGATAAGGGTTAGTCCTGACTATAGTTCTAGTGAAAAACCACCTGCTTCTCAAATTTACTTTTAAGGGTGCGGGTGGAGTTTGCACACATCTAACCACAAGTGTGTCACTGCAGTCTTAGCTTTTAAGTCAAGTGAGTTTTTTTAGTCATTCATTTTATAACTTCGATAGGAGCATCAGAAGGAAATATTCATTTGTTAACAAAATGTTATTTCTTCAAGGTCAAGCTGTAACACATAATCCAGTAGCACATTACACACTAGAATAAATACATAAAACAGTGCACACCAGCTAGACCGGAAAACAGAACAGCACTGGAAGGAAGAAATCAGAGCTCACTATGCTCTATAAACTGTAAGCTCGAGCACATCCTGCAATTGTTTACGAAAAAAAAATGGAGAATTGTAAGCAGTAAAAAGTGTCTCAGAGCAGCATTATGAAATGCATGAGTCTAGAGCAGGCTGTAAAATGGTGGGTGTTGGTAGACAGCAGTGTAAGTGTGTTAAATAGTCTGAGTGCCTCAGGGAAGAAGCTGTTGCGAGGGGTGAAAGGGGTCATACGCAGTGCTGCTAGCCCATGCTGATGCAGCTCTCCCCCCAACCTAATTTTCTTAACTGATTTTGTCACCTTTCCATTTCCTACCCATCAGACAGATTATACACCTACAACGAGGGTGAAGGGTAACATGCGTTTTTTCCTATACATGTAGATGCAAGTAAACAGGGTTTTTTTTCTGTATACATAGATGCTCACGAGCCACTGAAGTGAAATTATTTTCCCTAAATATTCCAGTTTATTAGGAAACCAAGGTCATAGTGCACAGTGATAGCTTGCCGCTACCAGGGTTTGAACCCCTGCCCTTCTATGCAGTAGCTCACAGCCTTAACCATTGAGCCACCACTACCCCGATTGGTTAAGGGAGACTGCGTATGCCCTCCATCCCTCCCACCCATTAAACATGGCCAGTTTTGCTCTCTTGGCTCCCAGCCACACATTCAAGCTTGTTATCTCCTGAAGATAAAGCAAAGGCTTTTCTGTTGCACCAGTCAGCAGATGCAGTATTTGTGGTAGGAAATGTCAATGGTTTGCAGAGAGACTTTGAGAATCTTGAGGCAGGATATATTTGCAGTTTTATAGTAATGACGAATTTTTAGTTAGTGAAAATCTGGTTTTGAAAACCCCCTCTGTGCCATATGGTCTAGTTTTACTCCCGTTGGTGTGTGAGGCCCGTGAGCGAGGCTAATCTGCCTTCCCTCACACTCCAAACACATCTCTCATTCATGAACTTAAAAAGCTCTAAATCTAAGCATTTTATCCGCTTAATTCTTCACCCCTCTCTCTGCCCTGCCATTAGGTTGTCGCATTGCAGCCCACCTCTACCCTTTCACTCATCCTTTTTTTTTATCCGTGCCTTTGTCTCGTGCTGCCTCACCGGGGCAAAGGAGGAGGTGGGATTGTAGCTTGAGAGGGAGAGAAACAGCTGTGTGTATTGATCTACTAAGCCTTAAGTACAATGGATGGTTGGTGTGTGTGTGCAGGAGGATGAAGGACGAGGATGTGTGTGAGTTACAGATAAATACAGAAACATGTATTAAACAACACCATATGCTGCATCATGCTTCCTCTCCTTCATGTTGCATGTTCATGTTGCTATTCATGTTGTTCGCAGAGGAGTCGACTCTGAGTCGACTCGCATATCTTTACATGCTATTCATGAGAAGAGTCAACACTTTGAGCTGATTCATTACATATTCTATTGCTAAAACATAACCAGTATTCTGTATTTGTTAATTTCTCATTCCTTTAATCGCATACAATGCAACCGAAAAGCATCTAGAAAATCTTATTCATATCTGAATCGTTCAACATGGCATAATGATTCAGAGTCAAACGATATGATAATGATATGTTATTGAATCCGACTGCAACATGGCTTTATATAATGATGTAAGAAGTATATTGCATTGAGGAATATACCGTGTATATATACAGTAGTGTGAAAAAGTGTTGGCCCCCTTCCTGATTTCTTATTTTTTTGCATGTTTGTCACACTTTAATGTTTCAGATAATCAAACACATTTAAATATTAGTCAAAGATAACACAAGTAAACACATCATGCAGTTTTTAAATGAAGGTTTTTATTATTAAGGGAAAACTAAATCCAAAACTACATGGCCCTGTGTGAAAAAGTGTTTGCCCCCTAAGCCTAATAACTGGTTGGTCCACCCTTAGCAGCAACAACTGCAATCAAGCGCTTTCCATAACTTGCAATGAGTCTGTTACAGCGCTGTGGAGGAATTTTGGCCCACTCATCTTTGCAGAATTGTTGTAATTTAGCCACATTGGAGGGTTTTCGAGCATGAACCACCTTTTTAAGGTCATGCCACAGCATCTCAATCGGCACACATTAACGTGTGACACACATGCAAAAAAAAAAAGAAATCAGGACACTTTTTCACACCACTGTATGTACATATATATATATATATATATATATATATATATATATATATATAGTATATATATATATATATATATATATATATATATATATATATATCAAGCCACAGTGCAATCCTCGACTCACGAATTTATTATTGAAACACAGAACATAAATTTGTGTTACAGAATACAATAAAAGGTTTCCTGTTGAAAAAAAAATAGCAGCAAAAAACAGAACATAAGCGTACTCAAAGCATGAAACGGAGTTCAGTGTACACTAGTGACCACTCTTCCTCTCAGGAGATAATATCAGCTTTCATTCAGCCCAGCGGTGCTCGTGCGAACAAAGCCACCGATTAAAAATGTTACACGGCACAAGACTGGGACAGGAAATAACTCTCAGGCCACAGGGGCCAGCAGAGCAAACACACACGCTTCTGTTTTGGGTTTCACATCGTCTCACTGTTCTTGTCGGCTGCAGACCTCAGCGCTTGTAAAATTCATGTTTCACAAATTCATGTGCAGAATTAAACACCCAAAAAATAACTGTGGTTTCCCCAAAAAAGGGAGGAATCTCCCGTGCAAGATAAAGTTTAGACACTTGAAATTGCTTAGATGTAGTGAATTTTTGTCATGTGTTTGTTTCGATATCTATACACGGGTCATTTTTGTTTTGTTTTTCTATTTTCTCATGATCTCTCACACGCTTCATTTATTTTCACATGTAGGCCACGTGATTCAAATTTTGCACATGATTTCAAACATTTTGCACTATTTTCCTACATGAATAGTGCCTGTTATTCCCATCATGCCATGTGCGTTCATAACAGGCTGAAATGAATTAATATAGTCAAGTGAATTTTAGAAGTTGTGAAATTTTTTATTTTTTTTGGTTGAGAGGTTGTGTTTAGTAGGTAGGCCTTATGGTTTGGAAGGCACAATTTGGTTAGAAGAAGAAGAAGAAGAAGAAGAAGAAGAAGGAGGAGGAGAAGGAGGAGGAGAAGAAGAAGGAGGAGGAGGAGAAGAAGAAGGAGGAGGAGAAGAAGAAGGAGGAGGAGAAGAAGAAGAAGGAGGAGGAGGAGAAGAAGAAGGAGGAGGAGAAGAAGAAGAAGGAGGAGGAGGAGAAGAAGAAGGAGGAGGAGGAGAAGAAGAAGGAGGAGAAGAAGAAGAAGGAGGAGAAGAAGAAGGAGGAGAAGAAGAAGAAGGAGGAGAAGAAGAAGAAGGAGGAGGAGGAGGAGAAGAAGAAGAAGGAGGAGAAGAAGAAGGAGGAGAAGAAGAAGAAGGAGGAGAAGAAGAAGAAGGAGGAGAAGAAGAAGAAGGAGGAGAAGAAGAAGGAGGAGAAGAAGAAGAAGAAGAAGGAGGAGAAGAAGAAGGAGGAGAAGAAGAAGGAGGAGAAGAAGAAGAAGAAGGAGGAGAAGAAGAAGAAGGAGAAGAAGAAGAAGGAGAAGAAGAAGAATATTATTAGTGTTCATGGACCTCTAATGATAATAATAAATCTAGCAGCAATTTACGGGGTCCAAGCACTCTTCGCATATATCACCCCCAGTGACCAGTTCTTACAAAGTTATATGATGCAGTAAGACCACCCTGATAAACACGCTGATCAACCTTTTGTGACTTGTTAAGTGCTAAATGTGTGAAATCTGTTTGGCTGAGAAGCTAGCCGTACTGTAGAAGTAATGCAGTGATAATTATTACAGTACGTTTCATTCAGTCTTTCGGTTCCTGAGGAATTTGAAATGAACTTTTCTCGTTCTCAATCAACAAAGGTGGCTGATTGTTAAGAACAACATATCCCGTAAAATTTGTGATTGTCACTCACCTAACACTTGTGTGTAGACGTTTTTTCTAACCAACTCTTTCCATTTCAATAGAAGATAACTCCTCCTCTTATCGACGATCGCACCGTACTGTTTTTGAACTTCTTCAGAAAAAACACATACGAACATTACCACATGGCATATTTCTTTGAACTATGCCAAATGTGTAAATGATGAATCAGCCCTATGTGTGAAACATATGTGAAATGTCGCCTCTGCAAAAAAAGACACAATGTCCATGTCCCTCCTCCTCCTCCTCCTCCTCCTCCTCCTCCGTCTAACTGCGATGGCTTGAAGCTTATTTCTTTTTTGAAGTTATTTTGCACACATCTCTTGTAGATCTCTTTACTTTTTCATTCACATGAGCAAAGTGTTTTTCAAGATCACTTCCTGGGGCTTCAAAAACACAGATTTAAAAATAAAATGTGTGAAAATGTGCGAAGTATGTCACAATCTCTAAACATAACCATGAGGCTGGAAGCTTCTTAACAGTTATTTGCATCGTCAGCATTTAGCTTAGAAACTCAGTTCATCTGTGATTTCAAGCACCGCTGTGTGAAATGGTGCAAGTGTTCCTAAAGCTTTAAAGATGCTATTTTAGGAAATATCCAATTCACTGTCTTCTGCTAAAGCTAGCGACACATCCGGTTAGTAAAGAACACGAGACGGTAGACTCGACAATACACATGGCACATGGCAGCGTGTGTTGGCATCGGAACATCTCGGAGGAGTGAGGAAATGATCAAAGTACCAAATGCAAGGAACATTTGCTATAAATTTCTTTGCCTTCAGTCATTTTGCCCAAAGGGTGCACTCACCTACACACACATACAGTTTCTGTGAGAAGGAAATGTGCAGAAAACACAGCTGAAGGTCTCACAGACAATTTTTTCATTGTTGGTGTTGGATTTTTTTTCACAAGCGGTGGCAGCAGAATGCCGAAGGAATGACACGGCGTAGGAGGAAGCTGCCAAAGCCCGTGAACAGAGACCTTATTCTCGTCCAAAGTCTCTGCCAAACTAGCCGTGGGTGGCAGTTGTGCTCATGTGCCTGTTGGTACGCCAACACGCTGATCCTGGACCAACTTCCCCGACCTGGAACGAGCTCACAGCCGTGACGGCGAGAGCGGCAAACTGATCTCAGAGCAGGTCGAGCAGTACAACCTTCCCAAATGCCACGGCAACAGCGGGAGCTTCCTCTGGCAGAAGGGAAGCGACTGAGAAAAGCGTCAGGGGCCGGAATCTTTCTGGGAAGGGTCTCCAGATTTCTGTCACGCGTCTCTGATGCACATTAATAAAAATGACAAAGAAGCGAGCTTTGACAGTGCATCACAGATCAATTTATTTCCTCTTAATGTTATGGAGCATTTTGTGTTTTCCAGCTTCCGTATTACTGACTAAATTCCTCAATAAGTGTTATGTATTGCGTAAAATAACTCGCTTATCAGGTGGCGATAGTAGCAGCACCAGCTGGCCAAGTGCGACTACCAGTTTGACCATCTCTGACTTTTAGCAGCAGGGTGTCTATGAAACATATTTCAATATATAAACTTGTCAGAGTGACTTCTCTCTCTCCCTCTCTCCCTCTCTCTCTCTCCCTCTCTCTCTCTCTCTCTCTCTCTGTCTCAAAATCATGCCTGATTTTCCAACACCCTGACTAGTCATTAATATTTATAAAGCGGACCCCTAACGTTCATTAATATTCATCTTAATTGCCTTCTGAATGAAGGGTGAAACAATTTGCACGTTTTTGAATCTTGTTTCAACTTGAATCTGATATATGGCTATTATGTGATGAAGTTGATTAAGCTAAATGAGCTGTGTGCATGTGTGTGTGTGTGTGTGTGTGTGTGTGTGTGTGTTTTCAGTGTTGCCCTTAGAGAAATACGATTTGGACTAAGAGAGCATTTGGAAGAACTCCAAAAACAAACTTTACACAGAGATTACAGAGAGTTTTGCATTTGGGGACCTAATGAACGGATTTATTTATTTATGCATTTGCCACTTTGCAGCAGAAATGGCTCGTCTCTACACTTTTTTCACTTCCTGTTTTAGGTTTGCGTTGTATAACATTCCAAACAGAACACTAGCATACTAAACAGCATGGAAAACACAGAGTGTCATAACATCTCTTACACCAAAGTTCATTATTTTCCAATATCAGCTCATCCTGAAGGGTTTTATTCCTCTTTACATTGTTACAGATTTTTCATGTATTAAAGAACACTTACATTTATCACTGTGGATGATCTTCAAATCAGATTAGTTCCTGTTCTCGTGCGTGTTGTAACGGCTGTAAAAAGTCATCCCTCACCAGTATCACTCATCTTTTAAGAAGGCAGAAAAAGACATGTAGCTTATCAAAATGCATAGAAACCAGACAACTAGACAAAGCTCTCAGTGATGAAGAAAACTGACCGATCCAAAGCACTGACACTGGAGACTCCTTCCATAAATCCTTCACTTTATCAGCATTTTTCTTGTATAACAAGAACTTTCTTAATCTGTTTATTGTTAGTCTTTGATTATGTATCATCTAGAATAAGTGCTCTTGAATTAGCTGTTACTATAGAAACGGTAACGTATTAATATAAACCTGTGATTGTCTCACAGTCAGAACTACAAGTCAGAGCTGCTGGTACAGAAAATTAACATTTTGACCAATCAGAATCATTTTACATTTCATCCAGAGCGACTTATCTCACTTTTATACACCTGAGCAGTTGATAGTTAAGGGCCTTGCTCAGGGGCCCAGCTTGGTGGACCTGGGATTCAAACTCACAACCTAAAGCTAATGCCTTAACCACTAAGCTACCACATCCCAATGCTGTATGTTAAATGTTTGGTGTGGGCCAATCAGAGTGAGTTAGTTTTTTCACAATATACATTCATTCATTCATTGTCTACCGCTCATCCGATCTATTCTCGGGTCACGGGGAGCCTGTGCCTATCTCAGGCGTCATTGGGCATCAAGGCAGGATACACCCTGGAAGGAGTGCCAACCCATCGCAGGGCACACACACACACTCTCATTCACACACTACGGACAATTTAGAGATGCCAATCAACCTACAATGCATGTCTTTGGACCGGGGGAGGAAACCGGAGTACCCAGAGGAAACCCCCAAGGCACGGGGAGAACATGCCAACTCCACACACACATGGCGGAGGCAGGAATCAAACCCCCAACCCTGGAGGTGTGATGCAAACGTGCTAACCACCAAGCCACCGTGACCCCGTTCACAATATACAGTTGTCCTTAATTTAAGTGTGATAATTAAAACACTTGTTTCAGTATCATTCTGCTGATACTGTATTTTAAATTTTCAATTGTATTTGTATAGCACTTTTAACAATGGAGATTGTCACAAAGCAACTATAAATTCAGGGTTTAATTTATACATTTAAATTGATCCCAAAGGTGATAGTGGTGAGGAAAAACTGGAACCAGACACAAAAGGGAACCTCATGCTCATCTGGGTGACACCAGAGAGTGTGATTATAAATCATTGTGTACTATATGGTCAAAAAGAGCAATTGCGTAAACAGGACGTTCATTCTAGTTACAACATAAAGACCGTCTCGTTTAATTCATTAGTTGTTCACTGATGGAGACTTGAGTGCGAAACTGATCATGGAAATCACAGTCCAAAGCCATCTCCGTGGTTTCTAAGTGCTAAGTAATATCCACATCAATCCCATCTATCTCCAGGCTGTCCGTGTGAAGCCAGCAGTGGCGAGCGGCCTCCGAGCGATGCTGTCGCATACTTCAGGTGTATACCAGCATGTCAGGTAATCTCCCATAAAGTCACAGCTGCAAAATTGACCTAAAGTGGTGCAAGGTAATGCGCTTGACTTTTAATTAATGCACCTGACCGAGTTGCCTAATGGAAAAATGATTGGTGAAAAGCTGCAAATGTAGCTCTTAGCCAAATTTGAAGCCATAATCGGTTTTGACCTGCGGTGGTCTGTCCAGTCAAAAATTGAGTTTAGCTAAAGTGCCGCGGCTCGGCGAAGAGGTGAAGAGCACTCTAACCGCCCAACATCAGACCGAAAAACAAATGAGCTCCCCCGCCTCGCACCCGAGAGGCATCATTACCAAACCATTTAGACAAATGAACCCTCCGCCGTTTCCTGTCTGGGAACTTTATAATTCAATTAGCCTCATTTATCGATCACAGATGAACATTTAATGCCTCTCAGAGAGCGCGCAGAGAAATATTTATACACAGGAATTCAGCAGAGCCATCAATCTTACAGGAAAAAGAGTTCGTGACAGACACTGAGGTAAGTGATTAATGCGAATATGGAGGGAAACCTCTCGGGGTAAGACATCCTCGCTCTGTAGACCTTCTAAATGCCATTAACTGATGAAAAACCATTTCAAGGACCAGAAACTCAGGCGGCAGGGGCATTATTTTTGGGTAAAAATCAAAGTTGTGCAGTCTGCCAGGCAACTAGTGGACAAAAGCAGAAAAATAAATCAATCTCTGTGTAGTCCCTGTAGAGAATGTGGTAGGAGAGATATCTCCTGAGGGTGCGCGGTCCAAATAATCCATCGTCAGGATATTTCAAGCGGATTTAATTCCAGCGGGATGAACAACTACGTCGAGTTTGAATGCATTATTCAAATTTAGCAATTATGATCCATAAAAACAAGTGTGCCTGTCCAGCGGGTGCCTGCGCTCCCAATTAGTTCATGCTTTTAAATGTCAACTTGGGGCATATGTGCAATTTGGTTAGTCAACCATTAACCCTTTAAACTCCATGGAGTCATCGATGGATTAAGACTTGTGTTCCTCACTGCCATACCTGCACACCTTTCCCATTCTGCTTCACAGTAGTTACTGCATTATTCATAGTTACTGAATAGGGTTTAAAATGAAAACTTGAATAATAAGCCATGGTCTAGGGACTAAAGGAAAATATAAATGTACTTTTTTTCCCCTTTTTTTTTTTTTTTGAAAATGCATATCTTTTTGTATATCTGGCTGTATTTTAAAGTTTTTTTTCCTTTTTTTTTTTAACCGACCTCCTGCCGGGAAGGTCTCCTTTCACAGACTTTAATGCACGACTAATGCAGTGATACAATATTCTCCCACAGTGCTATTATTCCTATTTTATTCTAAAAGAACGGACCGCCAAGGACCATTTTATGTTCTGCGGACGTTTGAATCGGGCACCAAATTGTGATTTAATAGCACATGAAGCACTAAGGCTAGCTGGATTCATAGTCATTTGTGTCAAGTTTTGTGACAAATTTATTTAAAACTCAACTAGACAATCTGGACACAAATGAGCGAGACCATCAAATCAAAATAGTTTCAAAACACTGAAACTAAGAATAACAGCAAAGTTAAATCCTTCTTGCTTCATTACTACTATTCAGTTACATTTCAAGTGCTGACTAATATTAATCAGAGGTTTAAAAATCAGCCATAACATTAAAACCACCTGTCTAATAAAGCATAGGTCCTCCCTGTGCCACTAAAACAGCTTTGACCCGCTGAGGCATGGACTCCACATGACCTCTAAAGGTGTGCTGTGGCATCTGGCACCAAGACATTAGCAGCAGATCCTTTAAGTCCTCCGTGGATCAGAATTGTTCATCTGGCAAATCCTACAGATGCTCGATCGAGTTGATATCTGGGAAATCTGGAGTCAACATCTGGAACTCTTTGCATTGTTAAGTAATAATAAATTAAAAATTTTTGGATTGTGGTAGGGAACATTATCTTGATGACCATTGTCATTAGATGAAAACATATAGGACATTACAGCACAGTGGAATTCTTTTCTTCACATATCCCAGCTCAGGAAGTTGGGGTCAGAGTGCAGGGGCAGCTATGATACAGCACCCCTGGAGCAGACAGGGTTGCTCAATTGCCCAACAGTGGCAGCTTGGCAGTGCTATGGCTTGAACCCCAACCTTCCAATCAACAACCCAGAGCCTTAAGCTACCACTGCCCCCATTAGGGAATATCGTTGCCATGAAGAGGTATACTTAGTCTGCAACATTGTTTACGAAGGTGGTACATATCAAAGTAGCATCTACATGAATGCCAGGACCTGAGCAGAACATTACCCAGAGGATTACACTGCCTCAGCTGGCATGTCTTCTTCCTGTAGTGTGTCATGCTGCCATATCTTTCCCAAATTAGTGAGACACACTCACCAGGATGTCCACATGATGTAAAAGAAAATGTGATTCATCAGACCGGACCACCTTCTTCCAATGCTCTACGGTCCTGATGTTGTAGGCGCTTGATTTCAGTGTTGTCACAGCAAGCTGTAATGCTGTGTGTTGTGACACATTCTAGAGCAGCATTAACTTTTTCAGCAATTTGTGCTACAATAACTCTTCTCCGTGGGATCAGACCAGATGGGACGAGCCTTGGGAGCCCATGACCTTGTTGCCTGCGTACCAGAATTACCGCCACAAGTCCTGCTGTTTTGGAGATCAGACCCAGTCGTCTAACCATCACAATTTGGACCTTGTAAAAGTCGCTCAGCTCCTTATGTTATATTATATATTAATTGAATTCACTGTTTCACTGTCATTCATTTTTGTTGTTTTTTCCATCCAAAATCACACAAATAAAATATTCAAGGTATGAAAACCCATTTTATTTAAACACGAAAAAAAAAAATCAATAAAAGTGTAAACTCACCATCCAATTTTTTTCTGTTTTTCACATCATTTCGTATAAACTCTAGAGACAGTTAAGTGTGAACTGAAAAAAAAAAATCACAGGAAATCAACAGTTTAAGAAAGAGCAGCCCGTCTGGTACTGACAAACGTGCCACAGATAAAACCAAGTTTTTGGGTTTTTTTCCATTCTAATATGAACATTGCCCTGATTTTTTATTTTTTTTAAATTGTGCGGATGTCACGTGATTGGCTGACATAAATGTGCAGGTTGCACATGTGTGTGTTCCTATTAAAGTGGACAGTGAGTATATACAACTGGTGGTGGCAAACAGCATCCAGGTACAGAATAGAAGGTTACTTCTTCTGAAAGTTATATTATATATATATATATCTATACTATAGTGCAATTTTTCATCACACTTTCTATAAGCCCTGGGCTAAAATGCACAATAATCTGCATCGGAAATGAAGTGGCGCTCATATGATTGGAGATTAAATTGACGTATTGGACCCCTGGTTGTAATTCTGATGGACTCATTTGCTTTTTAATAGATTGCCGGCGCACATCGGCACCGGTGGGACCTGTGCTGTAATTGCCATTCAGGCAATCATGACTTTCGAGGCATTTAATAACGGTTTAGCCAACGACACAAGGACATTAAAGACTTAACAGAATGAAATCTACCCGAGAGAACAACGTCCACTTACTCGCCTGTCATTTACACACATCTGTCAAATCTTTTGCATGCAATACACACGTCATGCTTACACCACCCTCCATACTGGCGCACATCAGCTCTCCTGATCTGTTGTAGTCCAACACTGGCACTGGTACCTGGTGCTGCTTTTTAATTTGTCACACAGCGAGGATGGAAAATGTCAGAGTTGCATACATTTGAATAATGCAGTCATCATTACCGAAGCACCTTGAACCAGTGCTACATAGCTCACTGTTTTACAATTTTAAGAGTGAATTTTCTCTCCCAAAAGCCCCAGGGGTCTGTTTGAGGGTGAAGCTATGCAAAGACTAAATAAATCAATAAATCAGGCTTTAAGGAAGAAAACTCTCAACATGCATCATGCTAGTCACTGTATACATCTGAAAAAAATGCCAAAATCTAATTAGCACAAGGTTTTGTTCTTAGCTCTGGGGACCTCATATTTCCCTTGCATTTTGCCGTCTCCAACAAATCTACCCGAATTAATCATGTTAGTATGTTACAGCTGTCGAAAAGAAAATGCGCAGTGCACCTACACGCAGTAAAGTTTTTTTTCTCGTTCATCTTCGTGCCCCCCCCCCCCCCGCCCACCCCCACCAGTGCACAGAATAAGAGCACGGTATATGAGCAAAAGGCTTAAAAGGTCCAGCTGTGGTTTGTACCTTGCTGTGAAATGCAGAAGGTATTCAGCTCACTTCCTGATTCTTGTGCGACCCTGAGGGTTTTTTTTTCCTCCATAGATAATTTTGTAACAGCTGAAACACTGCTCTAAGTTAAAGGTCTCGTTTTGTAGTCAAGATGAAAGAAATAACCTTGAAACAGGGCAGATCAGCAAACCTGATTCAACTCCTCAGATAACAGTCAGGAATCCTGAGTGTGCTAGAGTTTTGCATTATACTGTGAACTGCAACCTTGCTTTGTGATTATTGTACAGTACGTTAGGCATGTTGGACTCTTTAATGGTAGCTTAAGTCGTCTATGTGAGCTCTGTTGATCTTTAAACCCTAAATAAATAAATACATACATACATAATTCCCAGTGCGTACGATACTCTTTATAAGGCATCATGAATTACAATTGATTTGACATTTTTAGTTTAAACTCCTTTGGTCTATTTTCACTTTCCTACATTACACACAATGTCACCTGACTCCCTTCAAACACTTGTGCACTGATCTTGAGCTTAACCTAAACAGAGTGATGCAGCAGCGCTTTAGTCTTTTTAGCTCTTTCACCTACTTATCACACTCTGCTCAAATACACATCAGCTTCCAAAGCGTAAACCTTCACATTATTACAGACTTCAACTTACTCTATATTGCCAAAAGTTTTGGGGCATCTACCTTTACATGCACATGAACTTTAACGACATCCCATTCTTAATCTGTAGGGTTTAATACGGAGTTGGCCTGCCCTTTGCACCATAACAGCTTCAACTCTTCTGGGAAGGCTTTTCACAAGGTTTAGGAGTGTGTTTATGGGACTTTTTGACCATTCCTCTATAAGCGCATTTGTGAGGTCAGACACTGATGTTGGACGAGGAGGCCTGGCTCGCAGTCTCCGCTCAAATTCATCCCAAAGGTGTTCTATGCGGTTGAGGTCAGGACTCTGTGCAGGCCAGTCAAGTTCCTCCACACCAAACTCTCTCATCCATGTCTTTATGGACCTTGCTTTGTGCACTGGTGTGCAGTCATGTTGGAACAGGAAGAGGCCATCCCCAAACTGTTCACACAAAGTTGGGTGCATGAAATTGTCCAAAATGTCTTGGTATGCTGACACATTATGAGTTCCTTTCACTGGAACTAAGTGGCTGAGCCTAACCCCTGAAAAACAACCCCACATCATAATCTGCTTCCACCAAACTTTACACTTGACACAATGCAGTCAGGCAAGTCCTGTTCTCCTGGCAACCGCCAACTCCAGACTCGTCCATCGGATTGCCAGACAGAGAAGCGTGATTGGTCACTCCAGAGAACACATCTCCTCTGCTCTAGAATCCAGTGGCAGCGTGCTTTACACCACCGCATCCGACGCTTTGCATTGCACTTGGTGATGGAAGGCATGGATGCAGCTGCTTGACCATGAAAACCCATTCCATGAAGCTCTCTACGCACTGTCTCTAAACTAATCTGAAGGCCACACAAAGTTTGGAGGTCTGTAGCTATTGACTCTGCAGAAAGTTGCCGATTTCTCTTCTATTTCTATGCTGGATTTCTAATTAAATGTGATGATGCTGCAAAATGGTGAGTGACAAAAGCAGCTCTTGTTCTTTTACTTTTAGGAGACCCACCATTATCTCAAATGCCTGAGAGTTCTGAAATATTATCTCTTATTAAGTTCCAGTGAACAGTCTCTACATGATTTTGCGATTTTTATGATTGCAGAACTCTAAGGAGCTTGTAATTTTTCTAAATTACTGCAGATTTTCCACTGATTCGGGCCATGGCATGCCAAGTGAAATCATCACACCATGCATTCAACCAAATCCCTCATCCATTCATGTGCGTCACAGAACGTCATTACATGCGTCTTCACTGGAGGTTAAAAGAAGAATCCTATGCTTGTGATTTCACTAATTCAAGTAGTTTTCCCTTCAAAAAACTCAGCAAGTTGCATCACAAATTAAAGAAAAAAAATGGTGCAAAATCAAGTATTTTTGGCAGCAACAATCACAAAAAAAACTCATGCGGGGGCTGTGTTAGAACTGCTCTAGCAATAACAATGTCCCCTGTGAGATCAGTGCTGTGAAATACAGCATCAACAAAAAAAATTTGCACCAGAATCACTCAACACATCACAAACATCTCATTATAAACAGAGTTCATGTATTTCAGGGTAAAAGTCCCCTTTAAGTCATCGGCATATTTGGTCCACCAGCAGACTTTTTTAAATTGGTATTGTTAGCATGTTTATTATTAGCCAGGTCTGTATGACCTACCTCCAACATCTCCAAGCAGCTTTACATTGAGATCAGTCAATACGCATGAAAAAATAACCCTTCCTCAATGATTCTTTGGATCCCAAAGACATTCTACCCGGAGCTCCTCTGAAATGACAAGACACGCTGAAATGTCCTATAGATTATAGTGGAACTGTATGAGAAGCAGTTACTGAATCCTGTATTTAAAGTGACAGAGATACGTATATAGTACATGGGGATGTGGTAGCTTAGTGGTTAAAGTGTTGGCCTACCGAATGGGAGGTTGTGAGTTTGAATCCCAGGTCTGCCAAGTTGCCACTGCCGGGGCCCTGAGCAGGCCCTTAACCCTCAAATGCTCAGCTGTATCGATGAGATAAATGTAAGTCACTCTGTGAAATACATTACCACGAGCCATCACACTTTATTTCTTGCCACAATGGTGATGTAGATGTTTCACACCTGTATGCTGTAACTATAACCCGTTTTCAAAACAAAACATTTCATTTGGTTTGAAGAACTGAGAGCAAGAAGCCTTTATTATCGCCACACACACATTACAGCACAGTGGAATTCTTTTCTTCTCATATCCCAGCTGAGGAAGCTGGGGTCAGAGTGCAGAGGCAGCTATGATACAGCACCCTTGGAGCAGTGAGGGTTAAAGTCCTTGCTTAATTGCACAACAGTTGCAGCTTGGTGGTGCTGCGGCTTGAACCCCGATCCTCCAATCCACGACTCAGCCCCTTAACCACTTGAACCACCACTGCCCCAATATGTATATATAGATGCAATTCGGTTCACACCTCGATGCTCAGTAGAACGCACACCACTTGTTCTGAATTAGTGTACATGGATGAGCAGCGAGCGCTTAAAATAATAAAAATAAATAAAAATCAGGGACACTGATGGAAAAACTGATGAAACCCAGTGCAAACCCATCACACAACTCTGTCTCCTGCTAACTCTTATTTAACAGCTATATAAACTACAAATATTATATATAAAATAAATATGTATATAGAGGGGAGATTCGATAGATAGATAGATAGATAGACAGATAGATAGATAGCTGAAGCGAACTTGGGTTCTGCAGCAGGACAATGATCCAAAACACACCAGCAAGTCTACCTTTGAATGGCTGAAGAAAAACAAAATGAAGACTTTGGAGTGGCCTAGTCAAAGTCCTGAAATCAGAAAGGAGGGCCTCCTTCCTGATTTCAGGTGAGATAGAGATAGAGATAGAGATTAAGACTAAGAGATAAAGACTAGCCAAACTGGAATATTACTATTTCATGTGTGGATAGAAATATTGTTAGCGCATATTAATATACTTGTTCATCTCTCCATATCTTGTAGTAATGCATTTCCGTAACGATCTTGCTATATGTTATTACATTTCATTAGCTTCCACTTTTTAGTCTTGTCAGTTTCTGGGCAACAGAAACCATAGGACTGGGAACATAGACTGAAGCTAGTAATTACATTACCCATAACTCATATTTAAGTTTAATTTTCCTCAATTACTTAAAGAGAGACAGTGACAGAAATATTAAGCAGCTGTTAGTTGTTATTGCCAGTTCTAAAGGAAATAGTGTCACTTCTAAACGTGTATTATAACCTTATCACAATACTCCTATTACATACTAGTCATAAGACTGAGAACCAGAGCTGGATAATGACAGTCAGACGATCAAACCCTCATTAGCTCTGTAAACAACCCTTCCATGCGATATCCAGATACACATTTCCCACAATGCCCCTAAATGAATGAATGACCCTGATTTATTAAATAAAAACGTCGCTCGTAATCTTTTCCATGCTCGTGCACCTCGGAAAGGCCGTATCTGCCCTGCTGTTTCTCCATCAGAGTCACATCAGCCCTGATCCGTGCACGGCTCGGATCACATTAGGTGGCTGACATTTTGCCTTCAGCTAATGGGCTATTAAAAGAACGCAGGCTGTCTCTGTGGTTTAGCATCATGATAGAGATATATATTAAAAAAAAAAAAAAAGAAAGAGCACAGCTGCATCGACTCACCCTTTTTTTCCTCTATGTATGAGATGAGAAAAAAAGGGGTACAGAAGAAACACACACACAGAGGCATCTCTTTAAGCAGATGTTGTGCCACACACCACAGGCTGACAGATGCTTCACTTGCTAATGCAGGTCACACCTTATCAAGATCAAAACACACACACACACACACACACTCCACCTAGCTACGCTCGTTTCACCTGCAGCTTGCGACACATTTAACAAGGATGACCTTTTTTCCATTTCCTCTGTTCTTTGACTTATGCACATCTGGGATAGTAATGTTAAAAAAATTTTTCTTCATAATACACGACTTGTATAAATAAAGGAATCAATAACAATCCAGCATGCAGACCTGACGTTTTGGAGACAGGCACTAAAAAAAAAAACCAACAAAATATTCCTGGGTATTTGTGTAGGCGAAAGACTGAAGGCAGCTGCATCAACCCACTGAGATATTTCATGGGACTCTGTTGTTAAAGCCGACACCACAGCTCCACCTGTGGGCATGAATCAGATCGATGCTCTGAAAATAATCAACCAGGGTGCATTTTTTTTTTTTTTTTGTGAAATGCAAACTTAATTTAATAAGCACATTTTTAAAAAAAAAATCCAAATCAGTGAGTACAGTAAACAAACAGCATCTACTGTATTTGATGAGAAATACACAATGATAAAATTATTTTCTAATTTCTATAAACAAACACACAACACAAAGCCATTTCCTAATAGCTCAACTATTAAATATGACAACTATTCATTTTTTTTTCTGTTTCGGATTTACCTGTACTGCAGTAAATACTGACCATTTTGGTCATGTAAACAAAGAGGGGTGAAGGAATCAATTCCAGACTGAGATGCAAACAAATCTAGATAGAGAGAAAGAAAAAGAAAGAAAAAAAAACAAAAAAAAAACAAAAACAAAAACAGCTAATGGATCCTCAGTCGTCACGATCTGTGCTCTTGCTTCTGCCAGGGGTTTGAGAAGGAGAGTGACTGTAACTAGAAGAAGAAGAAAAAAAACAAAAACAAAAACCATGAGATAATTATTACAAAAACAGAGCGTTGATTTCGGGTGCATGAGCAAGAGAAAAGAAAAGAAAAAAAAGAAGAAGAAGAAAAAAAAAAATCGACTCAACCCAACCTCTGAGTGGAAAAAGGAAACCTATCTTGATGCTCTAGTTTTTCAAAGGCTGAGATTAAAAGAGAAACGCTCCTTTAGCCTTTAATTATTTATTTAAATCACTTTACTGAGAAATTACTCAAGCGGTTCTATTTTCTGTCATTATCCTAGCAGACACAGGAGGCATTGGTGGCTCAGTGGTAGGTTGCTCGCCTATCATGCGGAAGGGCCCGGGTTCGATTCCAGCCAATGCCTCAACCCCAGCTGTGGCGACCCCGAACAGGGAGCAGCCGAAAGCAACTTCTTCTATCCTAGCAGACACAGCCTCTGGCCCATGCAAGATAAAGTGTGCCATACATTACAGTTGATCTGATTATACAATATATATACACACTGATTATATTGCCAGACAGAGAAGCGTGATTGGTCACTCCAGAGAACACGTCTCCTCTGCTCTAGAATCCAGTGGCAACGTGCTTTACACCACCGCATCCGACACTTTGCATTGCACTTGGTGATGTAAGACTTGGATGCAGCTGCTCGGCCATGAAAACCCATTCCGTGAGGCTCTCTACGCACTGTTCTTCAACTAATCTGAAGGCCACACGAAGTTTGGAGGTCTGTAGCTATTGACTCTGCAGAAAGTTGACGACTTCTGTGCACTGTGCGCCTCAGCATGCGCTGACCCCTCTCTGTACGTGGCCTACCACTTCGTCTCGGAGTTGCTGTTGTTCCTCAGTTAGGAAAAGTTGGACCAGTTAGAAGGGTTTATAAAACAACATTGTTATATAAAACTCAACCTATTCGGTCACTGGATGATTTCTGCACCTGTTGGTGACTACATGTTTAAGCTTAAGATGTCCATCATGTTTATTAATGTTTAAGTGACCTGGTATTTGGTTACAGCTGTTTAGAGAAATCTTATCCCACTTATCATATGAAGATACTGTGAGTGGGCGGGACCAGCAAAGACACAGGTCACACTACCCAATAAAAAACAAGATTTTTTTTCCCCCCTATGCAAAACACACACTCATTAACGCCCCATGCGTTCAGGAGGGACCTAAAAATGATGCCTATTAAATGGCTGTTGTCAATGAGCGTTAATCCGTCCTCCTTTTTTAAAAAACAAAACAGTGTATGTGAATGAATCGGTCATAGAATCCCACATCGAGCAACTCAAACAGCATGATCCTGTATCTAATTTCAGAATTTTGAGTGTTTGAGTGATGACAAACAATTAAAGCAATCACCGGTGCTGTAGGCATATAAACAGTGTGACATCTTATTCTTTAATAAGTAATAAAATTATTAGTGTGCAAATTGCTGTAGTATAAACCAGAGGTGGGGAAAAAAAAAGTTTGAGACATGCTCTTATAGGAAGATCATTTCAGACCTTCAGGGTGGTAACAGTAACTCCCAGCATGCCTCACTGTGCCGTATTGTTTTATTTAGTCTGATTAACATTAACCTTTGAGTATTCTTTGTTTATTTCTATTTAAGGATAACGAACTGCTCTTATTTCACTGTTTATCCTGAATCACTGAAGAATTATGACAAGCACTTTGTGTGTGTTTATTGCAAAGTAGGACATGGAAAAGGTCAATATTTCTTCAAAAACAAAAGGTCATGCTTGTAGCATTTAAGCAGCTATATTTCCTGGGAGTTTAAGTATCTAAAAACAGCTCTTTCTAATCATGTAGCATGTGGAGATTGACCATCAGAGCTCACTGCATGCAGATTACAAATGTAATAAATAAACTTAAAGCCCAGATACAGATAAAGAAAAGCAACACAAATGCCTTGATAATATTTCTGTGTGTGTTTACCTCCTGGCTGCAGATCTAGACCTGGATCTCCCAACAGAGCCGGATCTATATATATATATTTTTTTTAAAAATCACACAAAATAAAGACAATCGGAGGATTACGCAGTCATCATGTCTCTAAAACACCTAAACAATAAACGATAATTTCAGGGAGTGTTTTGTCGGTGTGTTTGGTTTATCGTACCTGCTCCTCGGATGAGAGGCAGAGCGAGAGTGAGATCTGGATCGTGATCTAGACCTTAAATCCATAAAAACAAAGAGGAGATTGAATCATTCATACATGAATTGGTTTAAAGCCCCAGTGAGCAATCAGGACAATGCTGAAGTCGCAGAAACTGTTTAACGAGTCCTGTTTATTCTCCGTCACGTCTTGAAGACGGAGCCATAAAACACTTCATTTGCTTTGTACAAGACTGGATGAGTAAAATACGGAGGAAAGAAAAGGAGTGATACATAACGTTGGAATACGCTTGCTCTTAACTTAACTCAACGTATGCTAAATGGCTTCGGTCATTTGGAGCGCTGCTTGGGCACGTAATTGGAAATTAATGTGAAAGTTTTGTGTGGTGCAAAATCAACATAAATAAACAAACGAGAATTGTGTCTCTAATGGCATGCTTATGTACTGTCCTGAGGCGTTACTGAGCACCAGAACTAGCTGGATTTCATTACGTTTTGAGATTGAATTTTAAAAATAGCCCCATACACAACAAACTGTGATGCACTGTGTATTCTGACACCTTTCTATCAGAACCAGCATTAACTTCTTCAGCAATCTGAACAACAGTAGCTCGTCTGTTGGATCGGATCACACGGGCTAGCCTTCGCTTCCCATTTGCATCAATGTGCCTCGGCCATCCATAACCCTGTCACCGGTTCACCACTGTTCCTTCCTTGGACCACTTTTGATAGATACTGACCACTGCAGACCGGGAACACCCCACAAGAGCTGCAGTTTTGGAGATGCTCTGATCCAGTGGTCTAGCCTAAACAATTTGACCCTTGTCAAACTCGCTCAAATCCTTACTCTTGCCCAAATCCACTGATGCATTTGCTCCAACAAGCCGTCTAGCTATCTGCTTTAACTCTCAGTGTTCATATGATACAAGCAACACTCGCTTGTGAACAACACTGTCCATTCTGCACGCACACAAAGTCGTGTTGAATATAAACCGGCTTTTAGTTGCTAAAGACGGAGATGCCAAGACCCACCTGGACCTTCTGGGTGTGCCGGACCTGGACTTCCCCGGAGAGCCAGAGCGAGAGCGGTGAGGAGAGAAGGACCTCGACCTGGGACAAACATCACAGAATTCACGTTCACAGAAAGCTGTGCTTAATATATTCCTCTTGAAAACATATACATAACACTAACAAATAATTAAAATGATGCAGTGTGGAAAGTTCAAAAAGTGTTTCTACAACTATAATATTCATCATTTCAGAGATATTTTTAAAAGAAATTGAGAGTTACTGCATCGGGACCATTAAATTAAAATCAGCACCACAGGCAACAAATATAAAATGCTCTGTTAATGAACAGCGCTACAATTTAAGAATATTCTCATTAAAAATTACTTTTTATCCACAATGTTAAAAGAACGCATTATCATAACTTTGTGTTATGTATTTATATAAAGATTATAAACCACACACATACACTCACTAACACACACACACATATACTCTCAATACACCACTCACACACACACACACACACGGTCACACACACACGGTCACACACAGTCACACACACACACACGGTCACACACACAGTCACACACACACAGTCACACACGGTCACACAGTCACACACGGTCACACAGTCCCCCACACGGTCACACAGGGCCCCACACACAGTCACACACGGTCACACAGTCACACACGGTCACACGGTCACACACGGTCACACGGTCACACACGGTCACACGGTCACACACACGGTCACACACACACACACACACACGGTCACACACACACACACACGGTCACACACACACACACACGGTCACACACACACACACACGGTCACACACACACACACACGGTCACACACACACACACACGGTCACACACACACACACGGTCACACACACACACACGGTCACACACACACACACACGGTCACACACACACACGGTCACACACACGGTCACACACACACACACGGTCACACACACACACACGGTCACACACACAGTCACACACACACAGTCACACACACACAGTCACACACGGTCACACAGTCACACACGGTCACACACAGTCACACACGGTCACACACGGTCACACACAGTCACACACAGTCACACACAGTCACACACAGTCACACACAGTCACACACACACACACAGTCACACACACACACACACAGTCACACAGTCACACACACACACAGTCACACAGTCACACACACACACAGTCACACAGTCACACACACACACAGTCACACACACACACAGTCACACACACACACAGTCACACACACACACAGTCACACACACACACAGTCACACACACACACACACAGTCACACACACACACACACACACACACACAGTCACACACACACACACAGTCACACACACACACAGTCACACACACACACGGTCACACACACACACGGTCACACACACACACACACACACACACACACACACACACACACACACACACACGGTCACACACACACACACACACACGGTCACACACACACACACACACACACGGTCACACACACACACACACACACGGTCACACACACACACACACACACACACACACACACACGGTCACACACGGTCACACACACACACACGGTCACACACACACACACGGTCACACACACACACACGGTCACACACACACACACGGTCACACACACACACACGGTCACACACACACACACAGTCACACACACACACACAGTCACACACACACACACGGTCACACACACACGGTCACACACACACGGTCACACACACACGGTCACACACACACGGTCACACACACACGGTCACACACACACGGTCACACACACACACACGGTCACACACACACGGTCACACACACACGGTCACACACACACGGTCACACACACACGGTCACACACACACACACACACACACGGTCACACACACACGGTCACAGACACACACACACGGTCACACAGACACACACACACACACACACGGTCACACAGACACACACACACACACGGTCACACAGACACACACACACACGGACACACACGGTCACACACACACGGTCACACACACACGGTCACACACACGGTCACACACACGGTCACACACACGGTCACACACACACACACGGTCACACACACACGGTCACACACACACGGTCACACACACACGGTCACACACACGGTCACACACACGGTCACACACACACACACACGGTCACACACACGGTCACACACACGGTCACACACACGGTCACACACACGGTCACACACACGGTCACACACACACACACACACACACGGTCACACACACACACACACACACGGTCACACACACACACACACACACACGGTCACACACACACACACACACACACACACACGGTCACACACACACACACACACACACGGTCACACACACACACGGTCACACACACACACACACACGGTCACACACACACACGGTCACACACACACACACACACGGTCACACACACACACACACACACACGGTCACACACACACACACACACACGGTCACACACACACACGGTCACACACACACACACACACGGTCACACACACACACGGTCACACACACACACGGTCACACACACACACGGTCACACACACACACACACACACACACACACATGGTCACACACACACACACACACACACGGTCACACACACACACACACACACACACACGGTCACACACACACACACACGGTCACACACACACACACACACGGTCACACACACACACACACGGTCACACACACACACACACGGTCACACACACACACACACACACACACGGTCACACACACACACACACACACACACACACACAGTCACACACACACAGTCACACAGACACACACACGGTCACACAGACACACACACACACACACGGTCACACAGACACACACACGGTCACACAGACACACACACGGTCACACAGACACACACACGGTCACACAGACACACACACGGTCACACAGACACACACACGGTCACACAGACACACACACACACACGGTCACACAGACACACACACACACACGGTCACACAGACACACACACACACACGGTCACACGGTCACACACACACACACACACGGTCACACACACACGGTCACACACACACGGTCACACACACACACGGTCACACACACACACGGTCACACACACACACGGTCACACACACACACGGTCACACACACACACACACACACGGTCACACAGACACACACACACGGTCACACAGACACACACACACACACGGTCACACAGACACACACACACGGTCACACAGACACACACACACACGGTCACACAGACACACACACACACACGGTCACACAGACACACACACACACACGGTCACACAGACACACACACACACACGGTCACACAGACACACACACACACACGGTCACACAGACACACACACACACACGGTCACACAGACACACACACACACGGTCACACAGACACACACACACACGGTCACACAGACACACACACACAGGTCACACACACACACGGTCACACACACACACGGTCACACACACGGTCACACACACACACGGTCACACACACACACGGTCACACACACACACGGTCACACACACACACACGGTCACACACACACACACGGTCACACACACACACGGTCACACACACACACGGTCACACACACACACGGTCACACACACACACGGTCACACACACACACGGTCACACACACACACGGTCACACACACACGGTCACACACACACGGTCACACACACACACACGGTCACACACACACACGGTCACACACACACACGGTCACACACACACACGGTCACACACACACACGGTCACACACACACGGTCACACACACACGGTCACACACACACACACACACACACGGTCACACACACACACGGTCACACACACACACACACGGTCACACACACACACACACGGTCACACACACACACGGTCACACACACACACACACACACACACACGGTCACACACACACACACACACACACACGGTCACACACACACACACACACACACACACGGTCACACACACACACACACACACACACACACACACACACGGTCACACACACACACACACACACGGTCACACACACACACACACACACACACACACACACGGTCACACACACACACACACACACACGGTCACACACACACACACACACACGGTCACACACACACACACACACACACACGGTCACACACACACACACACACACACACGGTCACACACACACACACACACACACACACACACACGGTCACACACACACACACACACACACACACACACACACGGTCACACACACACACACGGTCACACACACACACACGGTCACACACACACACACACACGGTCACACACACACGGTCACACACACACGGTCACACACACACGGTCACACACACACACACACACGGTCACACAGACACACACACACACGGTCACACAGACACACACACACACGGTCACACAGACACACACACACACACACACGGTCACACAGACACACACACACACACACACACACGGTCACACAGACACACACACACACACACACACACGGTCACACACACACACACACGGTCACACACACACACACGGTCACACACACACACACACACACACACAGTCACACACACACACACACAGTCACACACACACACACACAGTCACACACACACACACAGTCACACACACACACACAGTCACACACACACACACAGTCACACACACACACACAGTCACACACACACACACAGTCACACACACACAGTCACACACACACAGTCAGTCACACACAGACAGTCACACACAGACAGTCACACACAGACACACACGGTCACACAGACACACACGGTCACACACACACACACGGTCACACAGACACACACGGTCACACACACACACACACGGTCACACAGACACACACACACACAGACACACACACACACGGTCACACAGACACACACACACACACGGTCACACAGACACACACACGGTCACACAGACACACACACGGTCACACAGACACACACACACACACACGGTCACACAGACACACACACACACGGTCACACAGACACACACACACACGGTCACACAGACACACACACACACACACACTCGCTCCCTCACTCACCTCCTGCCTCGGCCCCGGCTGCGAGAGTGGGAACGGGAATACCTCCTTCCGCGAGAGCGTGAGCGAGAGCGAGACCTGCCCGATCCACGCGAAAGGGCACAGAGATGGCGGCATGGATGAAAGGATGCAATGAGAAAGAAAACACTTTAAGCACTGACTCTACAGAGACACAGCGAGTAAGACACACAGACATTAATTCCCTCTCTGAAACTGTCCCTGCACCTCTGCCTACATCTGCTTACAGCATTCTGCACCTCTGCCACTGGCCTGACCTAGCATCAACGGAAAAAAACGTACAATAATTAGCTCTACATTACTTACAGCAGTCAACTTCTTTCTTTTTTTTACAGGATCCCTGCATAAAGTAGGTTTTTTTTCCCCCAACCTTAACCAAAATACCAAAAAAAAAGAAGCAAAAAAAAAAAAAAAAAAAAAAAAAAAAAAGACAACTTATGACACTACATATTACGTTTGACTAGAATTTCAGGCAAAGGAAACTTTTGAGAGAGAAAAAAAAAACAGAGAGAAAGAGAGAAAGAGAGACACATTAATTGGTACTTAAAATAAACCTTGCAAGTTTGCAGGTCGACCCTCTTTGGAACCAAGGTCTAGCAGATCTAGGCGATCTAGAAGTATCTATCATCAGTCGACCTCTGCATCTAGTCGTTTTCTTCGCTTTCTAACGATGACCGCACTGACAGCGAAATCGCTTGATTGAGACTTGATAGAAGTGTGCGAAGTGCTTTGTCTGCCGAGGTCTCGATGCTCTCGTTAGCAAAAGCGTGGGCCCGAATTGATAGTCAAATTGGCTCAGATTGCTGATCACTTGGGTTTGGAGTTGGGGGAAGGACGGGGCACACACACATACGCTTATGTGCCCCGAATAAAACGATTAGCTGCAGGTAGAAGTGGCAGGAGACTTAGAGAGAGGGTCTGGCTGGTCACGCCCTGGTCAAAGCAGCTGACCGTAAGTGTGGCATTTGCTAGAAGATTCACGAAATCGTAAAGGGTCGCGACACTCTGAATCAAACGATGAAACCTGAAAGGTTTTGACCAGGTGAGTCATTAAATAAAATCGCACACAACATTTGAGCATTATAGAAACCTTGAAAGTAAAACAAAACATTTATATAGCCGTATATATATATACACAAACAGTGGTGGACCGATACATTGCTTTGGGATTTATTGGGCTTTTTAGGAAGCCAGCTCCTGATTGGCTGACCATCAGGAATATAAAAGTCTCAACCTCTTTGTATCACAGAAAACATTTCACATCCATCCCTCTGACGCTAATCTGACAAGTGAACAAACTTTATTTAAAAACTAGTCCATGCTTATGATCTGAAAAGCTTGTAAATTAGAGATGGGTCTAAAATTTGTCCATACATGACACAACTCAGACACTCTCAGTGCTTAAAAACCTACTTAATTCAAATCTAATGTTCAGTCTAACCCTTCAGCGTCAGCCCTTCTTACGAAGCTAACGGTCGACCACTGTGTGTATATAACAGGAACCAAACAAGGAGAAAATGACAGCAACATTAGAAATTTAAACAATAAGGAGACATGTAGACACTCCTGTGTGAGAAGAGCTAGCTGAAGGGAAACACAGTGTAGAGAAAATCTGAGAGTGTATTTACATTTACGTTAACACACCGACATATCTGCATTAAGCGGTCTTTCTGAATATTAATAAACATGATAGGTATGGAATGCATGTTCTACATTATTTTACTCATTAAGATTGGCTGAACTGATGGCGGTTGCTCCGGCTGTTCTTTACCTGCTCCGTCTGCGGCGACTGTAGCGGTGACAGTCGTATGCGTAATGCCCCTTCTCACCGCACTCATAGCAACGGTCGTTAGGGTCGAAGGGGCGCCGAGTGGGCGGGCGGTCGTAGCGGGAGCGGCGCGGCATACCAGTCGATAACTCTACACGCACACGGGTTCCGCAGATCACTCTGAAACAGAAACGTAGCAGCGCTGATGTAGATCGGTTCATTTCCTCGAATCGTTTTGGACGTCTTTGAAACAGTGCTTCTGATTTAAACAAGAGTTTATTGTCCAAATCGTGTTAAGAAATTCTCTTAATATCCATGATTATATAATGAAATTTAAAGTTAACGAGGCTGACTAATGCTAATGATTAGGAAATGTGGGCTACATTATTGAGTTTTTTACATTTGGTTTAATCTAATTGGGGGAAATAAAGGCTGAATTTCTTCAAAAAACAGATTTCTTCTGCACTTTTGGTCTAGTGACTATTATTAAAAAAACAACCCAAAACTTAGAAATGGCTGAAAAATCAGCTGCCATTTTGTTTCAGAAATAACTAGACCTTTCTTCTGTCACTGTAACAGCGGAGCGAGTGATTTGCACACGTTCCCACTTACTTGCCATCGAGGCCACGGACGGCATCTTCAGCGTCTCTGGGATCATCAAACTCCACGAAGGCAAATCCTGGAGGATTTCTGGCGATCCACACAGTTCTCAAAGGCCCGTAATAACTGAAAGCCCGCTCGAGTTCTCCTTTCCCTGCACCAGTTCCCAGGTTCCCAACATAAACTTTAGTCTCTACAATAAAACAAAAGAGAAGATGCTGCGATTCGGATCTTTTTTAGCTCCAGGTCCATTAGATTTCACTAAGAGGGATTAAAACATGAACACTTGTCATAAGTTTCTGCAATTAACAGAGCAGATTAAAAATCACTCCAGGGACTGAGACTGAATCTGGGTCCATGCAGAGGTTCGTCCCTGTAAATCTGATCATTCCGCATGACTGCCAGCTGCACGCAGATGTTTGGCCATTCCCAAGTAATCTAATGTTCATCACCATGTGCTCACCTATTCTAAGTAATAGAGAGTGGAGTCATCATGCCCAAAACATGGTCCCATGCGCACAGGATTTTGCTTCAGGGCTTCCCTTGTGCTGAAAATTCGGCATTTGCATAGCAAGAACTAAACGCCACAGACATACAAAAAGTGAGCAGAAAGAACTGAAAGAAATGCCCATTAGCAAAACACACCAAACCCTCCAAGGTTGAATTTGACCTTTATTGTTATTCCTCCTTAAAACCAACTTCAATGACATTTCAATTATACAGGGAAGTGGTGGCTCAAGCAAGGCTCTGGGTCGCTGACTGGAAGGTTGGGGGTTCGAGCCCCAGCACTGCCAAGCTACCGCTGTTGGGCCTTTGAGCAAGGCCCTTAACCCGGCTTTCCAATAAGCTGGGATATGTGAAAACCTGCAGTGGTGCTGGCTCAAGTGGTTGAGGCTCTGGGTCGTTGACCAGAGGATCGGGTTTCAGGCTGCCACAGCTGGGCCCTTGAGCGGGGCCCTCGGCCCACCCTGCTCCATCTAGATCGTCGCTGACCCTGCACTCTGACCCCAACCCCCAAGGATGGGATATGCAAAGAAAGAATTTCACTGTGCAGTAATGTATATGTGACCAAGACAACTTAACTTATTTCTTTGCTAATGCTATACAATCTGACAACCACGATAACTTATTTTCTAAAATAAACGTTCCCACACACTGAGCTAGGAGTGTTTTTTGTGCTTGGACCCCTAAATATAAACTGTAATGTCTAGTTCCTGTCTATTTACAACATGTAGTTCAGAATTTTATTCAAATACATTTAGGTCATTATATCAGAAGATAAAAGCCAAACGATTAGATCAGTTCAAGCAGTGGTTCTCAAGGTGACATCCGAGGACCTCTAGGAGTCCGTGAAGCACAGTTCATATATTTAGGGGTCCAAGCACCAAAAACAACTCGGTGTGTGGTTTCGTTGCACTAGTCACAATACTTTTTTTTTTCCAAAAAATTGTGTATTCTTTAATAAGTTTACACACCAAAATTACAGCAAAGGACACAAAGCTGATGTGTCAGTTGGTCCAAAAAAGGAGGTGTGGCAGATTCAGCAAAGAAGGAGGAGACAATATGCCAAGGAGGTATTGAAGCCATAACCGTTGGTCCAGGAAAGGAGCATGGACGCCATGCTGTCAGCCCAAGCAAAAGAGGTGTGACCACTAAGAAGCCTGTCAAGAAAGGCGTGGCTGTCGTGCTGTACCTGTCTAGCAAATACGAAGTATGCTCTATGTGCACACCTGTTCCAGTGAGGTAAATGTGGCCTCCGGGTTTGTCAGAATCAGCAAAGGGCCTGAGTCGGTGCAGTCAGTGAGCCAGCAAAGCAAACATGTCCACTCTTACAATACTACATTTTTCCATTAAAAGCAAACAGGTATTCTGTATTAATCATGACTAAAGCAAGAAATTCAGGTACAGCAAAAAGCACTGCTTGCTTTAGGATTTCAAAAAATCTGAACAAAACTACTGAGCAAAGTGGCACACTGCCAACAGAAATCCACCAAGAAACGACACAGAGACTTGAAGCCATATGGTTGGGTTTTGTGAGAGTGCCAGATGTCACTGAACACTAACACTTACAGCCCTCTCAGAGAGAATGATGAAACTGCCTTGGAAATAGAGCTCCCAAGGCTGAAGGCTGCAACCGGATTAGAACAAAACCTGGCAGCGAACATGAAGCTGTGCAAGCAGAAGGCAATATCTAACCAGGGGAAAAAACGGTCTGAAAAGATGCCTAAGGGGTTCATCAAACCTTGTGGAAAGACACAGCACTGACAGTCACATCACATTGGCCAGCCAAGTCAGTCAAAGAATGTGTCAGGAGGAGTGTGTGGAGATGTTCAACACAAATTATAGCCACCACAGGAGCTGATGAAGCTTCTCAGGGTAACATAAAACTACAACAAAAAAAGGCAGTGCACTTTACAGCAACACTATTAGACGCTGGAGCATAATGCTGTCAGTCGGTTGGACAGACAATATCTGAAAAAACACACTCTTTGGTGTCTCATTCAAAGCTTCTTCCTGAAAATATACACATGGCCTGTTCCAGCATGACTGCTCACCAGTGCACAAAGCAAGGTCCATAAAGACATGGATGAGCGAGTTTGGTGTGGAGGACCTTGACTGGCCTGCACAGTGTCCTGACCTCAACCCGACAGAACATCTTTGGGATGAATTAGAGCGGAGACTGCAAGCCAGAACTTCTCGTCCAGCATCAGTGCCTGACCTCACAAATGCGCTTCTAGAGGAATGGTCAAAATTTTCCATAAGCACACTCCTAAACCGAAGCTGTTATAGCTGGAAAGGGCGGGACGACTCCATATTACATTCATGTGCATGTAAAGGCAGACGTCCCAGTTTTGACCTGCCTTGCAGTCTCCGCTCTAATTCATCCCAAAGGTGTTCTATGGGGTTGAGGTCAAGACTCTGTGCAGGCCAGTCAAGTTCCTCCACACCAAAGTCACTCATCCATGTCTTTATGGTCCTTGCTTTGTGCACTGGTGAGGGGTCATCCCCAAACTTTTCCCACCAAGGTGGGAGCATGAAATTGTCCAAAATGTCTTGGTATGCTGTAGCATTAAGAGTTCCTTTCACCGGACCTAAGGGGCCGAGCCCAAAATTCAATGATTTGGAGGGGTGTCCCAAAACCTTTAGCAATATAGTGTACAATATGAAAGTCATTTAGAAGTCGGTCTTTCCGGTTTGATCAGTGTGTGGCAATTTATTTCCCTTCTATAGCATTCCTAAAATGTAGATATTTAATATCTAAAGCAGACTTTTAGTTGTATAGTACTTGTAGTATTAGACGCTGTCGTAAAGCAGGTTTACAGCCGTTAATCGAGATCAATGGTGAGGGTGGTAATCTTCGAAAATCTTCCTGAGAAGACACATTATGACACCAAATGTAACAACTTCTCCGGGACACCAGATAGTGGGATTATACTATATACACTATACAGGTTTAGAAGAGGAAAAACAGTACCAAGTCTGTGAGAAAAGCTCTGCAGTATGAGAAGACTGAAAATAAAGAGTCCTGGGATGAGCAGTCATTAGGATTTCAGCAGCAGCTCTCTCTTGGGTACAAATCTACAGTGTCCACTGAAGCAAAAGTGCATAGACATAAACATGTATATAACACATTTTTCAAAGTTTTGAAGGTTAAAAGCAAGAGTACAAAGCATGCACGACTGGAGCACACACTAATTTCGGCAAATTAATATTTTTAATTAACAGTACAAGCAAGCTATAGGCAAGCCTTACAGGTTGTATCCAAAATGGCGGACCTGTATTATTTTTAACGGAAGCATAAAAATTATACTCAATCCTTCTAGGTAATGTCTAATTTCTGTCTATTTACGTATATATGTTTAGGAATTTTATTCAAATACATTTAGGTCATTATATCAGATTAAAGCCAGACAGGGTGAATGCTTGTGTATATATTTTTTCATGGAAGAAGAAAAAAAAAGAAAACGATCGCGTTAGCTAGTAAGCTAGCTCCCTTAATTTAGCAACCGTCCCGTACGAAGAAAGCCGTGCACGCGCACCAGTCAGCCATTACAGCTGACGTTATTAGCGGAGCTAGCAACAATGCGCGGGTTATAATGCTAACCGCATAACATTGATCTTTGTTGATTTAAATATTTGTCAATAAATACGCTACGTAATGTTAGCTTACCTCCTCCGTGCCGACTGTGTCTGGACATCTCACAGAACCTAAACACACTAATCTGAAAGGAACGTCACAAACTGACAGATGGAAACGGAACCATGAAAACGATCCTTGTGTGTCACATTTTAAAGTGTCCGTGCTCTCCTCTTTGTAGTCCACGCACACGAGTAAAGTACGGGAAGTAACATTTAAAAACTCAATATCCCACAATGCACTTCTTGAACATCCGGTACGTTCCAGTTCAGAGGTGGTGAATTTGTTTGCACGGGTATATACATTTAAAATATATATATTTTTTTGAAGTAGAAGTACGTTTTCATTTTTGTTATTAAGTTATTTTAACAGCTGTTCGTGTTTTTTTGTCAGCGGAAATGGCGGAATGGCGCAACATGCTGCCGCAGGAATGGTTTAAATATGTGAACCAGGAGGTCAAAGTTACAGCGCAGGATAAACAGCAGTATGAAGGACGTGTGTACACTGTGGATCCTGTTTCTGCCAGGTATATACACTCATATGCATAATAATGAAAAAATCTACAGTGAAACACATTATACTGAAATATTTCTGATGTTTTAGTGATTCTTGTGTCAGTTTGATAGCTGGTGATGTCTTTATGTCCTGTGCTGATGTCACTTGAGGACATAAACTTATATTGGCAAAGGTTTTGGGACACCCCTCCAAATCGTTGAATTCAGTGGTTGGGCTTGGCCTCTTAGTTCCAGTGAAAGGAACTCTTAATGCTTCAGCATACCAAGACAATTTGGACAATTTCATGCTCCCATCTCTGTGGGATGACCCCTTCCTGTTCCAACATGACTGCAGACCAGTGCACAAAGCAAGGTCTATAAAGACATGGATGAGCGAGTTTGGTGTGGAGGAACTTGCCTGACCTGCACAGAGTCCTGACCTCAACCCCATAGAACACCTTTGGGATGAATTAGAGCGGAGACTGTAGACCAGGCCTTCTCGTCCAACAGCAGTGCCTGACCTCACAAATGCGCTTCTAGAGGAACGGTCAAAAATTCCCATAAACACACTCCTAAACCTTGTGTAAAACCTTCCCAGAAGAGTTGAAGCTGTTATTGCTGCAAAGGGTGGGCCAACTCCATATTACATTCATGTGCATGTAAAGACAGATGTCCCAAAACTTTTGGCAGTAGTGTACATGTAGGTAAATTGTCACCTGGATTTAATAAGTTGAATGTAGGACACTATGAAATTATTTAGAATTTCAGGTAAATGGGCCAAGATAAAAAGGGGCCTAGAAATACATCATATGGACGAAAATACTTACCTGAAACTCACTTATTAAGATTATTTCTGTTTATACAATCCAGCTTTCTACATGAGACCGGATCATAGTAACTGATTATCGAAGCAGACCCATTTTCTTTAAATCCCACATTGTGTAATCTGACATACTAGAAAGAAATTTATCACTTTGTCTCAGTCTGTTATAGGATTCAGAGGTTTTTTATTTTTATGACTCATTCTTTTTTTTTTTATCTCCCCCACAAGCCTAGTCCTTGTGACCTTCGAGGAGAAAAGAAACGCCTCTGTGAGGGTCATCTCGGGCCATGCTGTGAGCGACGTGCAGCTCCTCAGGCCAGGAGATGAAGATACAGAGAAGAAGATGAGGTCTCTGTTTACACCTGCTGGCTGTCAGGAATTCAGCACAGAGGAACTCGAGGAACGCAAGAAGAACCTGCGAGCATGGCTGGAGAAGAACCTGATTCCCGTTATGGAAGAGGGCGACGTCCTGCGTGTGGCCAATGTACTCACCATCAGCGCTCCGTACGGCCCCGAGCAGTGCAGCAGCAGCAACGAAATCATCCTGGCGAGAGTGCAGAGTCTCGTGGAAAACAAGCCGGGAAGAGAGAACCAGCCGTAAGCGGTGAGCTCGTCACACTGTGTTCTCTCTGTGAGAGATCATGATGTTCATGTGTTCCTCTTTCTACTGAGGGAGATTTGATTAAAGCGCTTGTTGCACTGACAGTCTGTTGCATTTGTTTACTTCTACAAACGTCCTTAATGCCAAAACACACATTGGGCCTCATTTATCAATCCGAATACAAACAAATCATTTGGTATAAAATACCTTCATATTCTGTGAGTGTATAATGAGAATAACTAACGTGAACCTCGATCGATTGGCTTTGAATAGTTTATTGCTGAGAACTTACTGCAAAATTATATATGGATAACCTTAAGATTAATTTTCTAACAAATACGACTAGCTATTCACTTAGAGCAAAAGGACGTATTAGTGTGTGTGTGTGTGTGTGTGTGTATGTGTATATATATATATATATATATATATATATATACACACACACACACACATACACACACCGATCAGCTATAACATTATGACCATCTGCCTAATATTGTTGGTCCCCCTTTTGCTGCCAAAACAGCCCTGACCCGTCATGCACCGTGTATTCTTACACCTTTCTATCAGAACCAGCATTAACCTCAGCAATTTCAGCAATAGTAGCTCGTCTGTTGGATCGGATCACACGGGCCAGCCTTCGTTCCCCATGTGCATCAATGAGCCTCGGCCGCCGGTTCACCACTGTTCCTTCCTTGGACCACTTTTGATAGATACTGACCACTGCAGACTGGGAACACCCCACAAGAGCTGCAGTTTTGGAGATGCTCTGATCCAGTGGTCTAGCCATCACAATTTGGCCCTTCATCAAACTCGCTCAAATCCTTACGCTTGCTCATTTCTACTGCTTCTAACATCAACTTTGAGGACAAAATGTTCACTTGCTGCCTAATATATCCCACCCACTAACAGGTGCCATGATGAGATTATCAGTGTTATTCATGCCACTTGTCAGTGCTCATAATGTCATGCTTGATCGGTGTATATAGTAACCAGTGTGCTGCAATCGAATGGCTGAGCTGTGTCACTGGAAGATTTAACACACACCATGCTTATGAAGTGTCCTTTCACCGTTTAGAGGTCATGTTGTCATTTTCAGGTAATCATTTATGGAGGTTTGTGGGCATCACTAAATGTTTGATAGGCAAGTGAAGGTGAACATCTGGAAAGAATTTTTAGTGTGGATTGGCCTAGGAAAATTTATACACAACTTCACTAAAAGACAAAATGAGGCCCAATGTGGCATCAGAAAAATGTTAAATGTTCTTTTTGTTCTTGGCAAAAAGTCACTGGTCAGGTAAATAAAAGTAAAATGTTGTAGCTTTTGAGCACTTGTAAAAAATATTGCATTTTTTTTTTTCTAGGAACTGTTGACTGAACAGAAAATAATTCTGTAGTTTGTAGTTTTGTATTAATACACTGTTTGTACTGGACGGTTCAGAGTATTTGTTTGATTAATAAAAATGGATCACAGTTTTGTAATAAATGTCATTACAAATCAATGTTTTTTTTTATTTAATACTGTGATTAATAATTTATTTTCAGTCCACCCCTTTTGGTGATGGTGGTGGTGGAGAGCAGGGTGAGTATGAAGGTTGTAGTAGGTGATTGACGTTCAGTGATATGTGAATGGGGGTGGGGCCAGCCTGGAAGAGGACACGCCCACCAGCTAAATTATATTATATAAGTAGTCAGTTTTCAATTGGTGTCCTAATAATGTGTATAAAGACGTTACAAGAAACAATATCTGGAATGTGTGCGTTTCACCATCAAACCTCATTCTGTTCCACTTCTCTAGAACCTTCTCCATGATGTTCTTCCTACTCCTTTAAGTGCATTCACCTAAACAGCTGTTTCTTATCGCTTGGTGATACAGGGCTCTAGAACCTGTCCTTAAACATAACAAATTAACTACCCACACACACACACACACACACACACACACACACCGAATAAAACAGAAATCTGAAGGTTACTGCACATCATGTGTAAATCAGGAACACATGGGGATGTGTTTTAGGGAAACAAGCACTTTTTATTTCACCTTTTCCCCCCCAGTTTTCTCTGCAATTTGGTTACCTGACAATTCACACCCACCAGCCTTCTGTTCACTTTACCAAGCATTGAGGGAGAGGGTTAACACGTGCTGCTTGTGGAGTGTGTCACAGGGCAACATAACGCAATCAGAGGAAAGCATTATCCACCCTCTTCCGCGTACGTAAGCTCACAGGTGCCCATGATTGGCTAGCGTCACTGTGATGGACAAGAGAGAGACACTGATATCAATGGGATTTGTTCTCACGATCTCTGGCCACTTATCTTTTTTAAACTCATTTCCTTCCAGTAGTTTCATTGTACCTATTTTTACCCCCCCCGCCCCTCATTACTCATATTGAACATTAGCATGACTTTCTCAGCACACAATGGTAGAAACACTTTTATTCCCTTTTTTTTCTTTTTTATACTTATTGGCAAAAACAGAAATGATTCAGAAAATAAAAGTTCTAACACATAAAGGACAATCACTTTTTTTTCTTAAATTCAATGAAAGTACCTCTTTGGTTGTAGGAGGGTACCTTTGACTCGTGGTACTCTTGAGACTACTGGCACACAGACCTCTCCCTGTGGGGGTTAAACATGAACGTAGCTCACGACTCGCAGTCCCTTTTTCCATTTAAACGTAATGAGGTGTGAGGCAGAAGGAGTCCTCTCGGACGAAACTATTCATTGACGCTGGCCGAGGCGGTCCTCGGCATGGAGGAGACAGGCACATACAGTCTGTGCAGAGCAACCGTGCTTTGTTGATTTGCTTTATTTAGGAGCTGGTTCAAACTGCTCTATAGTCTGTAGCTGTCCAGCATGAATGTTAATGATTTGCGTATGTATGTACTTTTTTTAATCGGGGGGGAAGGAGCGGAAGAAAGGCCGATGAGCTCATGGCTGAAAATAAGCAACATTAAACAAACAAAAAAAAAACAAACGAACAGCAAAATGAAATCAGACAAGGACAAAAAACACAAGCAGTTTCAAAAAAAAAAAAAAAAAACCCAAAAAATATACAGAGAGAGACAACCTGCAGGAGGGCTGGCTAATCTCAGGCGAAGTTTGCACTTCATGAAAACACAATCTGAACGGTTTAAGGGCACATTTTTCAATTCGTGTTTGTCTTTTTTTCTTCTTCTCCAAAGTCCAACACTGGCATTTCATCCAACAGTCTTTATCTTTTTGAAGTAAGTCACTACGGTGTGTGTATATTTTATATCTCACACTTCTCATCTGCAGTCTTTAGTGTTTCCTTTTTAGGAAGGGTTGGCGTTCTCGAGAAGCGGTGGACCTTCCCGCTCCCTTTTATATGTTTTTGGGGGCAGTTTAGGAATGGCCGTGCTGTGGCGGGGGGGCAGCGGGGGTCCGGCGGCACCGTGTGTGGCATCACACTCGAGCTGATGCAGCGCCGGAGACGAGGCCGGGTGTTTCCGTGGTCCCAGCGGTGACGGGGACGAGGGAAAGAAGTGGCTGGGTTCTGCACGGCGGCCCTGGGGAGGAGGTTGGAGGAGCAGAGGCGAGCTGGACAGCACATCTGGAGTGCGCAGGGGCTCGCGGGGAGGCAGCGACGGCGGGCTGGAGGGAGCGTCCGGCACGGAGTAGCGCATTGGGTACAGCTTACCGGTTGGCTGCCTCGGGGGGATGGCTGGGGGACTGTCCACGTGTTTCGACATCATCTGCAAGGGGAGGGGGAAGGGGAGGGACAGAATATGAATGTAATGGTGAGGCCTGAAGAAAACAGCATTTCATTTATCTCTTAGTTTTATTTGAAAGTATGAGACCCCATGCTCTAGTTTCACTCTCTGAAGTATCTAATCTTGTTGCCTGGAGAATACACGTCTGAATCAATATATTTTAAAATGAACACGGCATTGGTGGCTCAGTGGTAGGTTTCTTGCCTACCATGCGGAAGTCCCGGGTTCAATTCCCAGTGCTGGTCCCAAGCCCGGAAAAAAAAATACATGGGAGGGTTGCGTTAGGAAGGGAATCCGGCGTAAAACCTGTGCCAAGTTGTTGTGCAGACCAGTTGGTCCACTGTGGCGACCCCGAACAGGGAGCAGCCGAAAGCAACTATAGCCAATATATTTTTAAATGATTTTAAAAGGTTGTGTTATAAAATCAATCCTAAATGAGGCAGGTATTAATTTTTCTGTGGCTGTATCTTTAGTAACATTAAACTGCACACTACAAAGATATTACATTATGTCGTGAGCATTTATAATGTACAAGAAATAAAGAAGACTATCAGTGAGGAAAAAGTATGAGCATAAGAAACAATAATATTTATTTTCCACTGTTAAAGTTCCCTATATAATTAAGCTCAACGAATCATTTAAAGCTGGCGATGATGTGTACACCGATCAGGCATAACATTATGAGCAGCAGGGGTTGAAGTGAATAACACTGATGATCTCCTCATCATGGCACCTGTTAGTGGGTGGGATATATTGGGCAGCAAGTCAACATTTTGTCCTCAAAACTGATGTGTTAGAAGCAGGAAAAATGGGCAAGCGTAAGGATTAGAGCGAGTTTGACAAGGGCCAAATTGTGATGGCTAGACCACTGGATCACAGCATCTCCAAAACTGCAGCTCTTGTGGGGTGTTCCCGGTCTGCAGTGGTCAGTATCCATCAAAAGTATCCTTTAAGTCATGTACATTACGTCCCCAGCTCTCAACTTACAGGACTTAAAGGATCTGCCGCTAATATCTTGGTGGCAGATACCACAGCACACCTTCAGGGATCTAGTGGAGTCCATAACCCCGACGGGTCAGGGCCGTTTTGGCAGCAAAAAGGGGGACCAACACCATATTAGGCAGGTGGTCATAATGTTATGGCTGATCAGCCATATGTGAATATAAAGTAATGCTTTAAACATGTATCTGCTGTTATAACCGCTCCTTTTAATCAGCCTGTGGGATGGCACTTCTGAATGATTTTAGTTTCTTTCTCCTGAAAATGCTTTCCCAGGTAGAGTGTGTAGTTCTGGGTTTACATGGCTGATTGTCTCTTCTTAAGCTTTCATTTTTCGATTTGGGCTTCAGGACGGTTTCATATCTGTAGGAAGGACACGGATATATGCGCTATGACACGATAAGGTGGGCCTCTGTGCAGAAAATCATAGATCGTGACGAGACCAAAACGATCAGACAAGTGCCGAGTTTGAGGAAAACTGATTCTGAGGAGGATGAAGAAAAACACCAACACATTACGGAATCTCGTTAAGCAAAAGGAAATGATGACCCGGGGCCCCAGATATCACTTCAGGTGCTATCTGAAAACCTCGGACAGCAGTCTAACTGGCTTCAGATCCAGCACCTTGTTTTAGATAACGTGTGAGGAGATCGTACCTTAGAGGGTGAGGACTCGGCAGGAGCGGATTCAGGACGCCGTCGTGGTGGGACTGGAGGAGGGAGGGGAGGTTCGTCTGTACTCCTGTGGAAACTCACCATGGAGGACACGGATGATGACCCTGAGAAAGGGAAAGAGAAGAGGTGAAGAAGTTAGACCACAAATTGTATTTTAGGCATTTACTATGACTGATGAGACACTAAAGCATGAAACAAAGGGTGAGACAAGACCCCTGACCCTCACTCAAATTTTCCCCCAATCTTGTGAACAATGAACTTGTGATCATGTGATTTAAAAAAAACAAAAAAAAAAAACAGCAGCGATCTTTTGGTTCTCAATCCCAAACAGCAGTACATGTGAAACACTTTCCAGTTCAGGTGATGGAGAGACAAAACAAATGTAATGGAAGTGTGAAGAATTAGTGAATGAAGGAATGGGAGGGATGAAGGAGGAAGAAAGGTAAAGGAGGGCTTATACTAACGTGGGCCATGAGGCAGCGCAACCGGGGCAAAAATGGTGTCGCTGTCTGGCAGCAAAAAGAAAAGAGAGAGAGACATGCTGAGAGAGGACAACACAGTCAAGGCCTTGGAATGTTGAAGAAATCTGGCATACATCATCATCGTCAATCAAAGAAGAAATGCAAAAATAAATAAATAAATAAAACACCCTTTATGTGTTTTTAAAAAGGAAACAAAAAGATCTCATCTCACAGATCAGTATATCTATTAGTACTATGCTGGGTAAATGTTAAACGTGATAGAAAAGACAAGAAGAACTGCAAGTCAAAAATGCTTGTAAAGATTTTTTAATTGTGTTTGTCGCAGAGAGAGAGGGAACGAGAGAGAGAGAGGGAGAGAGAATGAGAGAGAGGGAACGAGCGAGAGTAAGAGAACGAGAGAGAGGGAACGAGCGAGAGAGAGAGAGAGGGAATGAGAGAGAGAAAGAGAATGAGAGAGTAAGAGAATGAGAGAACGAGAGAGAAGGAGAGAGGGAACGAGAGAGAACGAGAGAGAGAGGGAACAAGAGAGGGAATGAGAGAGAGGGAACCAGAGAGAGAAAGAGAACAAGAGAGAGGGAACGAGCGAGAGAGAGAGAGAGGGAATGAGAGAGAGAAAGAGAATGAGAGAACGAGAGAGAGGGAGAGAGGGAACGAGAGAGAGAGGGAACAAGAGAGGGGGAACCAGAGAGAGAAAGAGAACAAGAGAGAGGGAGAGAGGGAACGAGAGAGAGAGAGAACGAGAGAGAGAGGGAACAAGAGAGAGAAAGAGAACAAGAGAGAGGGAACGAGCGAGAGAGAGAGAGAGGGAATGAGAGCGAGAAAGAGAATGAGAGAACGAGAGAGAGGGAGAGAGGGAACGAGAGAGAGAGGGAACAAGAGAGGGAATGAGAGAGAGGGAACCAGAGAGAGAAAGAGAACGAGAGAGAGAAAGAGAACACGAGAGAGACAGGGAACGAGAGAGAGAACGAGAGGGAGAAAGAGAACGAGAGAGAGAAAGAGAACAAGAGGGAGAGAGGGAACGAGAGAGGGAACGAGAAAGAGAATGAGAGAGAGAGAAAGAGAACAAGAGAGAGACAGGGAACGAGAGAGAGAGAACAAGAGAGAGGGAAAGAGAACGAGAGAGAGCAAGAGAACAAGCGAGAGAGGGAATGCGAGAGAGAGGGAACAAGAGAGGGAATGAGAGAGAGGGAACGAGAGAGAGAAAGAGAACGAGAGAGAGAGGGAACGAGAGAGAGAGCATGAGACAGAACGAGGGGGGGCGAGAGGGAACGAGAGAGAGTGAGAGAATGAGAGAGAGAGGGAACAAGAGAGAGAAAGAGAACAAGAGAGAAAGAGAACGAGAGAGAGAGGGAACGAGAGAGAGAGGGAACGAGAGAGAGAGAGAGAGAGACGGAACGAGAGAGAGAGGGAACGAGAGAGAGAGCATGAGACGGAATGAGAGGGAACGAGAGAACGAGAGAGGGGGAGAGAGAGGGAACGAGAGAGAGAAAGAGAATGAGAGAGAGAGAGAGAGATAGGGAACGAGAGAGAGAGGGCATGAGACGGAACGAGAGGGGGGGCGAGAGGGAACGAGAGAGAGCGAGAGCGAGAGAACGAGAGGGGGGGGGAGAGCGGGGGGAGAGAGACAAAAGATACAAACACAGACTCCGAGAGAACGACAACAAGTGAGAAACAGGTGGTGCTCTCTGCTGTCCGAAAACTGTCTACTGTTGCACTCTCAACCATTTTTTTTTTGTTAGCTCACACACACACACACACACACACACTTTATAAAAAACTACTATGAGGTCATTATAAATAACACTCTGAGGTCAGTGGTAGTACAATGCTGTTAAATGCTGAATGGTTTAGTTAGTGTTAGTAAAATCCAGTCAACATGTTTTACTTGTGGCAGGAGGGTAAGCATGCTGCATACAAGATCTTTAGGGGTGTGTGTGTGTATACTGTACATACTCGAGTGGAAGGGACTGGAGGGCCCCTGTGGAGAGTCAAACACACTGCAGAGATCCGTGGCACTGGAGGCTGTGGAGGCGGGTGGAGGAGTGAGGGGCGTTCGAGGCGAGTTGGGCGCTGATGCCGCGCAGCTCTCCGTCTCGCTGTCTGGAATACGACTGTAGCTGATCTTTCTCGGCTCATTCTGCAACGGTGTCGGGTGGCGCATGCTGCCGGGGCGACTCGAGGACGGGCGTACGCCCGGAGATTTCAGCGGCCAGCTGTACTTCTTAGGCTGCAGGTAGAGAGCAGAAGCACATTTAATAACCTATCCCCCTCAAAAAAAAAAAAAAAAAAATTCTAACATCCGAACATTTAGTACATCAGGAGGGGCTTACAAATCGAGGCAGGGAACGTGCGTTGCGTGGCTCGATCTCTAAAGATTTGTTGAACAGATAGTCTGTAAACTCCTTCTCCGCCATGTCCTCCATCGGGTTCAGGTTCTCGAAGAATTTCTGCGTCAGAATCAAGCAAGACCAAAGAGAAAGCAGAGTAGATGTTAGGTCAGACTTTCTGATTTCACTAACTTCATTTTAATAGCACTAATTCATGCTATATATAATATGCTACAATATTTTGTTAAACATGACTGGATCTCCACCTCATTTTGAAAGGCAGCGTAGGCGTTTTATATGTAAAAGTTCGCACTTTATATATAAACAGATTATTTCTCAGTTTCTTGAAGAAGGTACAGCTGTGAATCTTTGAGTCATGTTAATGAGTCATTAGTTTGATTCAAAAGCAACTCATTACTTAATAATACTTAATAACAATTTGATTCAGTGACTCATATTACAATGCACTATAAGTATTCCTAAAAACATATTTCTATAGTTCTTAGGTCAACCTCTACAGCAAAAGGCATTTATATAAACCTTACAATCCGTTCTTTTACGTAGCTGCTAGGCTAAAATAATTTCCATTACACGTCCTTGAAAAGGTTCGTCATTGCATTTTCATAGCTTGCAAGTGGACTAACCCGTATGTCGTTCTCTACCCGTAGGCAGTACGGCTGGTTCTGGTACTGCTGGATCTCTCCGGTGATCTCTGCTACTTTCCGCCTCTTACTGAAGTTAATCAGCTCTTTACCGTGTCTCTTCAGGAAGTCAGGGTTGCCTTCCTCCGTTTTCAGGATATTTGTTAAATATATACCTGAACACAGACAAATCAGATATAATTCAATTGACCTGAAAATGGGAAAAAAAAAATCAATCCTATTCTGTTCAACTGGAATATAAAAAACAATCATACCAAAGAAGGGCACACATGGTGGGTTAATGGACCGGAGTTTGGCCAAATACTTCTTATAATGGTCCTCACTGAGTTCATGGGCCTCTTCAAGGATCTTCCTTTGTCGGCTCGGGATTTGCTGAAAGAACAGGCGAAAATTTCTCTCCATAAACTCACTACATTACATCACTATCCTGTCTTAGGAATCATCTGACACACAGTTCACATACAAGGCCTACAAGATTTACCTCAAAGGTGTGATCAAGCCGGTATACGGGAGAAGAGTTCATGGCGCTGACCACCTCGAGGACACCGTTGAAGTTATTGAGCTCCTGAAAGACCTGCAGGATCTCGATGATGCGTGACACCACGGCTACACGCTCCTCCAGGTTCTCCGTTTCCACAATACACCTGAGGAGAACGCAGCAAGTCAGTGCTAATACTACACTATAACAAGCGAAAGGGTACATGGAACTATAGCTTTCTCTTGGGGAATGTTTTATCTGTTCTTATATTTGGCTGGTCAGTGGTAGATGATGGTCAGGAACACAGGACACTCATGCATTAACAAAAAACACACATCTATGGCAACCAGAGGTGATCGTTTTCTCTAGATGCTGTATTTAATTAGATAGCGAAGCAGCACAAGTAAAGTAGCAAAGTAGCTGAGACATTATGCGATTTCAGTCACGCAATAAAATGTTGTTTAAGCTCCTAACACTCTTGAAACAACAGCAGATAATTAGAGGTCAGAATATCTGACCAAACTACTAAATAATTTGGCAGTACACCGGTGGTGTCATTATTATTTCAGTTATTATTATTTAGAAACACTACTTAGTATGCATGCTATGGTTTGGGATGCAGCCTTGAATTCTCTCTGAATAAATCCAATTAAATCTCTGAGATTCATCTGTTCAATTTGCTACTAGGGCGTGGGTGAAATACTGAAATCTTACAGCATTAAACAATGACGTTTTACATCAGTATAGAGAACAGCTGTCTTATAGTGGTGCACTACATACATTGTACTGAATCTAATCCAAGCACGACGATCAGACCGAAGCCAGTGACTTACTTCTCGAACCAGAGGGTGAGATTGGTGGTGTGGCGGATCATACGCAGAAGGTTGGGCGAGTTCAATTCTTTGTCCTCTTTCGTCCACACGCTTCCCACCAGCTCTGACGGCTGAACCGCCCTGGTGTGTAGAGAGAGAGAGAGAGAGAGAGAGAGAGAGAGAGAGAGAGAGAGAGAGAGAGAGAGAGAGAGAAGAGGCATAAAGTTCAAAATGGCAGCTTGATTTCATCTTTATACTACACTTATACAGCAACACAAAATCACTGCACTGTGAGAGGACCTGTTTACTGCTTTAAAAGTATGAAAAAGAACAAATAATTGTCAAATAATTTAATAATTATTGTTTAATAATTGCGCGACTAATTTTATTTGTTTTCAATTGTGAAGCACAGGACACTGCTTAAAACTAACACAACAACCTTGATGCATCACAGAATTTGGTATCAGAAGCCATGTGCTCAAAGAGGCGCTATTATTAAAAGGATGTCCGTATCAATTATATTAAATAGTTAAACTGTAACTATATAGTGAGTGAATTGTGAACATTTTTGTAAATTAAGTGTGTTTAAATACATAAAAATCCATATAAAGCATTTAACTAACATATAGCTTATATAATAACCTAATAAACACAGCACTATTCATAACCCACTGGATTCATTCATTCATTGTCTACCGCTTATCCGATCTACTCTCGGGTCACGGGGAGCCTGTGCCCATCTCAGGCGTCATTGGGCATCAAGGCAGGATACACCCTGGACGGAGTGCCAACCCATCGCAGGGCACACACACACTCTCATTCACTCACACAATCACACACTACGGACAATTTAGAGATGCCAATCAACCTACCATGCATGTCTTTGGACTGGGGGAGGAAACCGGAGTACCCGGAGGAAACCCCCGAGGCACGAGGAGAACATGCAAACTCCACACACACGGCGGAGGTGGGAATCAAACCCCCAACCCTGGAGGTGTGAGGCAAACATGCTAACCACTAAGCCACCGTGCCCCCCCAACCCACTGGATATTATAGTTATTTATTTGTTTCTTTTACATCATTAAACACTTCACTGCATTAGTGTTTAGAAGCACAGACAGTGTCATGGGTTGCCAGATTGAAATGCCAGTTGGAAAATCTTTAACCCCACTCATCTGTGAATATACACTGACCAGGCATAACATTATGATCACCTGCCTAATATTGTGTTCGTCCCTCTTTTGCTGCCAAAATAGCCCTGACCCATCATGCACTGTGTATCCTGACACCTTTCTATCAGAACCAGCATTAACTTCTTCAGCAATTTCAGCAACAGTAGCTCGTCTGTTGGATTGGATCACACGGCCCATCAATGAGCCTCGGCCACCCATGACCCTGTCTCTGGTTCACCACTGTTCCTTCCTTGAACCACTTTTGATAGATACTGACCACTGCAGACCGGGAACACCCCACAAGAGCTGCAGTTTTGGAGATGCTCTGATCCAGTGGTCTAGCCATCACAATTTGGCCCTTCGTCAAACTCGCTCAAATCCTTACGCTTGCCCATTTTTCCTGCTTCTAACACATCAACTTTGAGGACAAAATGTTCACTTGCTGCCTAATATATCCCACCCACTAACAGGTGCTATGATGAGGAGATCATCAGTATTATGCCTGATCGGTGTCTATGCTATATGATTAATCTTATTTGAAATTGGCCAAAAGTGAAGGACGTGCTTTGGTTGGAATAGATGTGAAGAAATTGTGAGTTTTCAACCACAAGCTACGTGTTTCAGCTTTAATCCAAAAATGATGCACACAGGATGATGCCAGTTTTACAAGACATACGAGTATCAGTTATCTATCATGAGCCTTAATATATATCTATTTAAAGAGACTTAATACAATTATGTCTACTAATGCATTCATACGCAGTTGCAATGTTTTACTCCAGCTTTGTTGGGTCAAAGCATCGACCCATAAGCATTGTATACAACACTGCAGCTATGTACAAATGCAATATTGCATGCATAAAAGGTGGAGTACACACAGAACACCCACTCAAGAGACTATTAAAGCTCTTTTAGGGAGATGAAACAGAGCCTTGAGGGAAAACGAGCACCCTGGGTACAACGGTCATCCCCTGTTCCCACAGGCACACAGAGCTAAAGGGAAGTGTGTCCCCTTGTTCCCTTTTGTGTGTGTGTGTGTGTGTGTGTGTGTGTGTGTGTGCGCATACAAGATGTGGATACAATAAGTAATACTCCCATGTCCTTCATTGTGTTAAAGTGCCCCGTTTTCTTGGCCGATTGTTGGCGGGTGATCAAAAAAATACAAATACAAACAGGAAGAGGCCATGTTCCCTAATGTTCAATAAACCCATTAAATCACATCTCTACATTTAATCTAAAATAAACGATGTGTGTGTGTGTGTGTGTGTGTGTACCTGTAAAACTCAGACTCAAGCAGCGTGAGCTGCCGAGCGATCTCAATTGGATGAAGGGTCATCAGGTCGAACTGCTCGATCTGGCCCGGTTTGCTGATGTGCCACTCGCTGGGTGGAGGATTATTCTCAAAGGTGATGTTATGGCTCGGGCCGTTAGCCTGTGCCTGCTTCTTCCGCTGGATGATCTTGGTGATGGACTCAACCCACTTCCTCATGGCTTTGCCTGTGGGGATGGAGGAGAGACAAGAAATGTTTCAAAACTAATCCGACAAAAAGTTCAATTAAAGTTGCGGTTAGACTTAGAGATTACCTCGGACTGTTCCGATGAATTCCTCCAGCTGACAAAGTAGCTGAGCGTCCCTCTCAAAGTCGTAGAAGTGGTGCTCCACCCAGTGTCGGCACACATTCAGCACCCTGCACACACAAAATTCGAAACCAGACACAAAAGTTAACTTTGCTTCAAAATACACTATATTGCCAAAGGTTTTGGGATACCACTCCAAATCACTGAATTCAGGTGTTGTTCCAGTGAAAGGAACTCTTAATGCTTCAGCATACCAAGACATTTTTGGACAATTTTATGCTCCCAACTTTGTGTGAACAGTTTGGGGATGACCCCTTCCTGTTCCAACACGACTGCGCACCAGCGCACAAAGAAAGGTCCATAAAGACATGGATGAGCGAGTTTGGGGTGGAGGAACTTGACTGGTCTGTGCCTCAACCAGATAGAACACCTTTGGGATGAATTAGAGTGGAGACTGCGAGCCAGGCCTTCTCGTCCAACATCAGTGCCTGACCTCACAAATACGCTTAAACCTTGTGGAAAGCCTTCCGAGAACAGTTGAATCTGTTATAGCTGCAAAGGGCGGGCTGACTCCATATTACATTCATGTGCATGTAAAGGCAGACGTCCCAAAACTTTTGGTAATGTAGTGTATATCTACAAAGGTTTTCATTCCTCCGGAACATTCTGAATGTGTAGTAGTCAACTATATAGATCAAGTAAACTAAACTCTTGACTAAAAAACAACAAAAAAGTTCAGTATTTGAGTCATAATTATAAAAGGTCCCGATGAATATTAGATTTATAATAGAAGATAATTCTCAAGCAAGATATCCCACTCAAGACATTTTTGTTCTTATTAGTGTACCTGAGTTGCACTGGCTGCACGTATTCTTTGCGGAAGCGTTTGAGCTCAGCGCTGAGCGGCTGATCTCCGTTCTCCATGGCCATCTGATCCGCCTCGGTGGGTTTGGGCTCCGGAATGTCAAACCTGGACATCACCCATACACACACGGTTATTTGTGCAAAGCTCCTGCAGCACTACAGTCTTTATATTTTTTTAAGAAAATCGACACAGAACTAGTAATCTTTCCAAGAGACTACCATTCCACCTGGAAAGAGTTCAAATGAATTGTAATTATGTTCACAAACGTTACCTCTCTATGAGCAGGTCCAGCAGCTCCTGCGGTTTACAGAATGACCTGTAGGTGGTGAGGAAGGTCCGCACAAAATTGGGATCTGCACAAAAAAAAACAAACAGAGCCACTTAATGGTCATTATTTTCTTTCTTTTTCAGAAAAAAAAAAAAAAAAAATTCATTGTTCCTATTGCAGTGTTGACTCCAGGGTTTTGTTTTGTCCTGCTGGGCTTCATATTGTTTTGGTCAGTGGTGGGAAACATGAAGTGGCCTTGAGCTCTTGAGCTGCACCTGTTTTCATGACTGCTTGATGAAATTAGACACAAACACTAAATATAAAATATATAAATATCACCACATGTGGTAGGACACATAAGGACTCAATATGGCTGTTCCAGTTGAATTATGGGTGAAAACAAAAAGCCAAACATGAGCCTAACACATACCAGAGATTGCTGAAAAGCTGACCAAAGTGCCATGTCCATGTTTTAAGGCTATATTTAATCTACATTGCGACTGAGGCAAGCACAGTTCCAGACAAGGCCTATAGAGGGCATATTGGTACATTAAGATTAATCAGGATGCACGGGGGTTACCTGAAAATGGCATTATGTTTAAATGTCTATAAAGCAATTACGGTCCAGATAAACTCAAGCCACATCATAGGTTCTGGTTTTTAAATACAGAAAGGCACATAAACATACACGTATACAATATTTCGCAATGAAAATGCTAAAGCGTATTTTATTCATATTGTACAACCATAACATTATAAGCGGTGACCGGTGAAGTGAATAACACTGATTATCCCCTCATCATGGCACCTGTTAGTGGGTGGGATATATTGGGCAGCAAGTGAACATTTTGTCCTCAATGCGTTAGAAGCAGGAAAAATGGGCAAGCGTGAGGATTTGAGAGAGTTTGACAAGGGCCAAATTGTGATGGCTAGACGAACTGCAGCTCTTGTGGTGTGTTCCCGGTCTGCAGTGGTCAGTATCTATCAAAAGTGGTCCAAGGAAGGAACAGTGGTGAACCGGCGACAGGGTCATGGGCGGCCGAGGCTCATTGATGCACCTGGTGAGCGAAGGCTGGCCCGTGTGATCGGATCCAACAGACGAGCTACTGTTGCTTAAATTGCTGAAGAAGTTAATGCTGGTTCTGATAGAAAGGGGTCAGAATACACAGTGCATGACGGGTCAGGGCTGTTTTGGCAGTAAAAGTGGGACCTACACAATATTAGGCAAGTGGTCATAATGTTATGCCTTTAAAAATAAAGGTATTATCTAAAATGCATGTAATCTATTGTATCATCTATATAAACTTACTCAGATACTGTTTATCATAAAACACTACTAGGAAAATAAGCACCAATGCATCACATCTTTTAATCCACTTAAAGCTGCATTTGATGTCCACAAAGCGAGTTAGTTCCTATTACGACTTTTGTTCCATCGCTGTGTGAACAAGCCTAGCAGCTAAAACAGCAAAGCCTTTTGTCCTGTTACGGCTTTACGTCTGACTGGTACATAGAGCTGAGACTGGAGACTTTTTTCAAAAATGCTAAACAAGCATCTCCACATCAAAAGTCAGCAATGAAACGCTTCTTAAAATGAGTAACATGCACTAAAGACATCTGTGTCAATGAGTGGGAACAGAAACATTAGATACCATTAGAAAAGACTGTGTTAATATAACCTTGTGAGCTGGAACTAAACTCAGAGCTGCTCTTAAAGATTAAACAATGCCACCTGACCAATCAGAATCGAGAACTGGACAGCGACAGGATTTGTAGCTTTACCACGTCACCCATATTCTGCATTCAGACTGGGGGTAAAAACGAAGCTTAGAAAAAGGTTTAAAACATGTCACAACGTCACTAACATTTACACTTGGGAATTTATAATTATCTTAAGTCTTAGTCATCACCCCGACCCCCCCCCCCCCGATACTGCTATTGTGTGTGTGTGTGTGTGTGTGTGTGTGTGTATTGCAGAGAGCTGTTTGTTCATATGATGGATCTGCTGAGTTCTGGGTTCCTTGGCGAGGCCAGTAAGGAACAATAGAAGCCTCAGTTTGCATTTACAAACAATCAGCCTGGAATTATTCTGGCCAGGAAACAGACGCCGCTCTGACGCACAAGACTGCCCTCACACAGACAAGAACACACACATACACACACAGAGCACTTAAAATAGATTTAGAACGATCAGCTCTTAGGAGTCACAGACAGGACAAACAGATCCAGAAATCCAAAAATGTCTCTCTCTCTCTCTCTCTCTCTCTCTCTCTCTCTCTCTCTCTGTCTTTTCTCTCTGTCTGTCTCTCTGTCTGTCTCTCTGTCTGTCTGTCTCTCTGTCTGTCTGTCTCTCTGTCTGTTTTTTGTCTCTCTCTCTGTCTGTCTCTCTCTCTGTCTGTCTCTCTCTCTGTCTGTCTGTCTCTCTGTCTGTCTGTCTCTCTCTCTGTCTTCTGTCTCTCTCTCTCTGTCTCTCTCTCTCGAACACAAACAGAACAGGTAGAAGTAAGTGCTCACATACGAACACAAAAAAGGACCCACAATTTATCAGGTAAAGGTTAATTGTGATCCGAAAACAGGGTTGAAAATCTTTCAGGACGAGATTTTAGCAGAAAACCAGAATAAAGAGTTGGACAGTTTTTTAATCAAGTAAACTGTATAAAAAAGTTTTTAAAAGTACACTTTTTCCCCGCCCATTAACAATCCATGGCCAGGAACCAAGGGAGTAAAACTGGTTGTATGTGCCATGTAGGGACTTAGGACATACACACACTCCTGTCAATCACAGCAACACTAGCCAGTCACGAGTGTCTGTGTGTTTGTGCATGTGTTAGAGAACAGACAGCGCTTTTTTCAGTGTGTGCTGTGAGGCAGCGTGAGCAACCACCCAAAAAATGATGGCACATGTTAGCGTATGATAGTATGACCGTGAGGACTGGCTGGTGGGTGGAAATTGGCAAGTGACCATCCCTGGCGAAAAAAGATAGAAGACGTGCTATCTGGAGCAATTCAGAAATGATCAGGTTACAGGCCATTTGAATCGAGAACAAAATTCAGGATGGGGTTGTTTGGGAGAAAATCGAGTTTGTGGACCCCTGACCATCACAACCGTATGTGTGTTGAACATGCCATCCAGCACCACTCCTGGTTATGGATCGGTGTCGGACACTCGATTCTTCCAGTCTTTTGATTCTTAAGACGCCATACACCGATCAGGCATAGCATTATGAGCACTGGGGGTGAAGTGAATAACACTGATTATCTCCTCATCATGGCACCTGTTAGTGGGTGGGATATATTAGGCAGAAAGTCAACATGTTTTTTTGGAAAATGGGCAAGTGTAAGGATTTGACAGAGGGCCAAACTGTGATGGCTAAGCTGACTGGATCAGAGCATCTGGATCAGAGCATCTCCAAAACCAAGGAAGGAACAGTGGTGAACCGGCGACAGGGTCATGAGCGGCCAAGGCTTATTGATGCATGTGTGGAGCGAAGGCTGGCCCGTGTGATCCGATCCAACAGACGAGCTACTGTTGCTCAAATTGGTGAAGAAGTTAATGCTGGTTCTGATAGAAAGGTGTCAGAATACACAGTGCATGACGGGTCAGGGCAGCAAAAGAGGGACAGACACAATATTAGGCAGGTGGTCATAATGATCTGTGTAGAGCTCACTTGGTGAACAGGGGCATTGTCATGCTGGAACAGGTTTGGACCGTGCAGTGAAGGGAAATTGTAACGTTACAGCATACAAAGACATTCCATAAAATTGCGTGCCTCCAACTTTGTCTCAGGCTTTGGTCAGGCATCCTTATACTTTTCAAATCTTTAAATTGCCATTTTTTTTCTTTTGGGGGTAACCAGAGCATTACTTCTGGCAAGAGAGAAATATATGCTTCAGAAAGTCTGTAGTTCTTAGAAATATCTAGAAGAAAATGTCCAAATTTCACCATGCATAAGGTTTCTCGGGTTGTATGCAAACGAGAACGTGTCCATAAAGTGTACAAGAGACTTGAGAGAGAACAAGTCAGGTCAGAGCTGATATGGTGGAATCAAGAAAACAGTATCCATCAATCCTCCACCCAGCTGTGTCCAGTTGTGGGCTGCAGCCCCGAGGTGATTCGGACAGGATGCACCTTTTTCCCGCTCGTTAGTGGCGAAAGAAAAAAAAGGGTGCATTTACATGTGCACACAGCATTTTCCTCAAAAGGCCCCCTTCCCTTGAGTTATTAGAAATGAGCGAGATGTACGCTGCGAGAGTCTCTGGAGGAAAATGGCGACCTGTACTTACGTGCACACTTTTGGAGAGGTAGTTTATTTTGGGGCGTGAACAGCCGGGACCACCCATTACAGGAATCCTTACTCGGCTCGCACACAGACGAGTTCAGCTCTGTTTAGTGCGGCATGTTACGACCTACTGCACGCGGAATATTATATAATAATGTTAAAAGTTAGCTGCTTGTTTTTGGGATGGAGAACAGCAGAGGCAAATGCACTGGAGATGTGCGTGTGTTTGTGTGTGTGTAGTCAACAGAGTAGGTCTGCAGAACAAACACACACGTGAACAGCCATCAAAAATGCTGTTATTAGATGTTGGACTGAAAAACATTGAGTGTTCTGCTAAGCGCATACGTCATACTCGTCAATAACATTTTAACACAATTTCTACAGTTTCTCTTCCACATTATTTAAACTGTGGCTGAGTTTCAAAAGAGGGTTTCCTGCATAGTGCACTAGGTAGGGTGTATCCTAAATAGTAAGCAGCATAAGTGATGACTAGAAATTGACTGAGTTTCATCACACCCTGTTTAACTGTTTGTTATTGGAGCGTGAATGGAAAAAAAAAAATTCTACATGAAGATGTATTAATGATGAAGTTGTATGCCAAATATATGGCTATAGTTCACATTATTCTAATAAAAAAAGGGGGGGGAGGGGAGTGTGTTGCCAACGGTTACACAGTGATGTCCAATCAGATCACAAACTCAGTGCTTTTTCTGCATCTAATCATCACCATAATAATCTACAGGTCCACTGATCATGACACGAAAAAGAAAACTCAAAGTTTGCACTTCACTCTCTCCTTCTTAAAACTATAAATAGGCTTGTGTTTGATTAGCCAAACGAGCTCTAAGCTGCCCACAAGCCTGAGTGGATTTGGGTCGGGTTAACCAGACCCCTGTTCAAGGGATTTGCCTGTTAAAGAAAAGAAAAGAAAAGAAAAGTCTCACACATACATTTTAACCAATTTACACACATGCATCCTCCTGCCTTCTGAAAGCTAATTAAGCAGCAGCTTTTAAACAGCGGTCCTGAACTTGCGCTGGGGGAAAAACCCCAGCCACTGATGTCATATTTATTATTCACTTGAGCTTCTTATCAGTTTTTTAAAAAGCGCTATCTGTGCCACCCTGACACTGAAACAAAGTAGGTCGTCACGCAGTGTTCTATGACGTAAAACGGCGTCCAAATATTTAGCGAGCGTGAGAAAACAGCCAGGAATAGGAACAAGGTGACAAACAGCCCAAATGCATGTGGTGACCTTTGAGCCGCCGCTTTTTTCACACGTGGCGTTTGGGTCTTTAATGTGTGTAATCGGGGTGTAATTACGCTACAGTGCTAGAAGGTAAACACACAGTGCTGTTGAGCAAATAGAACAACAAACGACTTTAAAAACCCTACGAGTGTGCAATGACACGTCACTGCTGGAAATCTGTTATGCAACACAAGAAACTGCACATTTTCCAGACCGTGATGGAGAACATGAATCCGGGAGCAGAAATACGTTATCATACGTTATCGCTTCTATAGTAACAGCTCATTCACTGGACCTCGTATGATGGTTGCTATATTTATTTATATATATATATATATATATATATATATATATATATATATATTTTATATATATATATATATATATATATATACATAATATATATATATATATATACATACATACATACATACATACATACATACACACACACACACACACATATATATATATATATATATATATATATATATATATATATATATATATATATATATATATATATATATATATATATATATATATATATATATTATGTGTGTGTGTATATATATATATATATTTATATATATATATATATACATATATATATATATATATATATATATACATATATATATATATATATATATATATATATATATATATATACACACACACACTATATATATATATATATATATATGCGCAAGTATATATGCAAGTGAACATTTTATCCTCAAAGTTGATGTCTTAGAAGCAGGAAAAATGGGCAAGCGTTAGGATTTGGGTTAGAGTTTGACGAAGGGCCAAATTGTGATGCCTAGACCACTGGATCACAGCATCTCCAAAACTGCAGCTCTTTTGGGGTGTTCCCGGTCTGCAGTGGTCAGTATCTATCAAAAGTGGTCCAAGGAAGGAACAGTGGTGAACTGGTGACAGGGTCATGGGCGGCCAAGGATCATTGACGCACCTGGGGAGTGAAGGCTGGCCCGTGTGATCCAATCCAACAGACGAGCTACTGTTGCTCGAACTGCTGAAGAAGTTAATGCTGGTTCTGATAGAAAGATGTCAGAATATACAGTGCATGACAGGTCAGGGCTGTTTTGGTAGCAAAAGGGGGACCAAGACAATATTAGGCAGGTGGTCATAATGTTATGCTTGGTCTGTGTGTATGAGAACTTGAGAACTGGTCCACAAAAAAAATGAACCACCTGGGAACCAAGGACCAGTTTAAAAAATAGATTTCTAAACTAGAAAGGCTTTAGAGAACCTGTTCTTCACCTACTGAATTCACTGGTAATCATCCCCACCAACCCGCTTTTTTTTATTAAGATTATCCATCTGGCTCACCAAAACTAACCAAAAATAAATAAACTCAAGGAACAAACCAGAGAATTAGTCTTGCTCTGACCTGCATACATGTGGTAGGTGAGCCTCTCAATAAGCTTCAGCACCGTGCCAGCCTTGATTATAGGGATGCCAGACTGGGACTGCACATTCTCTTCAAACACCACGTTCTCATCTAAATCGGGCTCCGCAAAGCGGTAGATCTCAGCACCGGGAAGCCTCATCTGCTCCTCCTTCTCCTCCTGCATCATGGCCGTGTCAAGCATGCGCTCCAGTGTAGAGCGGTACTGAAGTGAAATCAGCGCCGCCATCCAACCATTCTTCTCCTCGGCAGACTTGGCAGCAAACACCACGCTGTTGCCGTCCTTCAGGATGAGCTCAAAGGCGTGCCGGTACTCACCCTCCTTGTCGTCCTTGTCGTTGATTTGGATCTAGAGGAAGGATGATAAAGACGTTTTCGCAGATGATATTCAAGCTCTTTCATAGACTGTTGCTGCAAATCAGAAATCTTCACATACTGCAAAACTTCGCATACTGTACAATGATTGACGCATGAGTGGAAAAAGGCAAATGTGTCAAGTCATATTGCCTTTCTCTAGGCACTTGTTCACCTCTTTTACCATCTAATTGGCTATTTTCCATCAAGATTCATCACTGACCCATCTGAACTTCTACCTAACATCATCCACCTACTCTCTCTTTCTATTCACTATACATTACCTACTCTCACTTCCCCATCACTATGCATCATCAATCACTCATCTTTTTTAGAAATTATTTCATCAGTCATTTCTCAGCATTCTTCCAGCATAAAGAACCACCATCTCTCCCTAATATCTATACACTTTCTCCTACAAACACACATCATCCATCCACTCCATATCTATCCCTATCATTTTACCACACCATCTTTTAACTCTTCATGCCAACATGGACTAATCACCACTTCCAGTTAATGCAATCTCACAATTTCACAAATACTACCCATCAATCTCTTCCCCGAGCACCAGCCAACAGACATCCATCCATCTCTTACCATCACCTCCAATCCTATATTGTCTTCTTCCACAAACATATATAATATCTTCTCCCAGTAATATTATTCATTTACACAGCTTCATCTATCCTTCTCCCTACATCCATCCATCCTTTCCCAGTCTTTTACCAGTTGACACCACTCATCCATCACCTTTTCCCAAAAAAAGTGACCCGTCTTTGTCAAAATAAAACAATCCAACTACCCATGTGTACCATTCGATTAACTCATCACTTAAAGCCATGCACTTTTTCACCTCCCACCAATACCACGATTTTATCTGTCAACCTTTTCTCAACACCATTGTCATCCACCACTGTAGCTACCACATCTTTCCACTAAAGCAATTCCCAATTTGGGCATCCACCTCAAACCGACACCATCTGTTCGTACACCTCATCCCACCAGCACCACTGGTCCATCAATCACTTAACCATCAATTCAGCCAATCCCTACAGAGCCTTCTTACTCTTCCTTCAAATTGCATACCAACATCATAAACCTTTCTTTAAGAACAATATCAACCAATATCAACCCACCCAAGCATCGATCGACCTCCACCCACCATCATCCATCAAGCATCAGTGATTGCATCCATCCACACTTACCTTGCGCATGAAAAACTTTTCTTTCAACCTGTATTCGGCAGCACTGGCCCCTGGTAGGCGTGGCTGTCCGTGGTTGGACTTGCAGCAGATCATCAGGCCATCGAAGAGAAAGATGTAGCGCTCGTGCTTGGCGCCCACCCGCGTCAACGTGCCCTCCATTATGAACTCGTTGCAGACCTGGCCGATGTCTTTGCCCTCCCAGCCATCGATATTCCTCTGGATCTCGTTCATCTTCTTGATGGCCAGGTGCTTGCCCTTCATCTGCTGACTGTAGAAGCGGCAGGCCGACTCGCTGGAGAGGGAGAGCCGAGAAAAATACATTTGTGCAAAGCCAATAGGGCAGAGGGAGGGGAGTGCAAACAGAGAGGGAGGGAGTGCGAGCGAAAGCACGGATCTGTCACTCACAATACTTCTACACACTAGTATTGTTTTTAAAACACTGAAAATAGAGCCCTTGCGACTGAGAGGAAGACTGGCTTTGTCTACAGTAGCAGTGACTAAGCCACCTCTGTGGAGGTTTCTTGTCAACTGACCGAACAACTTTTCGAAATCTAAGCCGAAATCAGAAGCCTATTTGCTAATTAAGTGCACCTAATAGCTGGTTTGAGGAGGTCAATGATTTACAGTAGATCTGTATAATTGCATATCAAAATCAGATGGCCGAGATTTGCTTGTTTTTTGTTTTTTTTTATTCATTGTGGTTAGGATTTTGTTGTTATACAACCACTAAAGCGGGAAGGAAGAATGGAGAAGGGGATAGGAACAATTAAGAGGGGATTTACACTAGCCAGTGGTGCAACGCGCTGCACGGGACTAGTCGTACGGGGAAAAGGAGCTTACTGATGTTTTCTGGAGTGCAGCGTTTTCCAATCGCTGGCTCGTTCCTCACACCAACATCTGCATGCGGAACATGCGTTTCAAACAGCCTGGCGCCTGCAGAAGGTGGCGTGGGGACATGACACACTACACTATAATGCTTTGATAATGGTAAAACAGCATCAAGTGGATGGAAAAAGTTGCTCAAGTACAATTAAATATACGTGACTGATTCATGTTGCCCTGCTTTGGCAGCTGCGTATAATGAAATCTGTAACAACACTAACTTTAACATTAACGAAGGTAACAATAAGGCATGACAAAAGAAATCATGCAAAATTATATCCTGAAAACTTCATCATTCAAATGCTCTCTGGTGGAAAAATTACCACAGGGAGTAGTGTACCACGCTGACCCTTTGTTCTTACCCTCGTACAAAGTGAAGGGAAACAGGAAGGCAGTTCACAGCTACAGATTTAACAGCACTACACGCCAAAAAAAAAAAAAAACCCACACAATTGTGCATATGGAAATGTGGAGAAAAATCTAAAAACCACCTACCGTAAAATAAGCCATCCTTTCCCCATAAAAAAAGACTAGAACCGGGTGAGAATTTAAGTCACCAAAAGAAAAGAGAGGAAGATCTTTTAAATCCAATTCATTGATGCCATGATGAAATCAAATGATGAAGCTGGGGCGCAGAACGATTTGTTGGAGGAAAGAAAAATACTGAAACCCGAACTAGAAACACAGCCCCGAAAGCAGAAAAGATGCTGAGCTCTGCTTCACAAAGATTTGAATTTCTCTCACACAAATGTGCACCTTCTCTCTTTCTCTCTCTCTCTCGCTCGCTCACTTTTTTTCCAGCCTGAGAACAATAACAGCCGAGCTGAACAGCCCAAACTCTGACGCAACATCCCTGGGACAACAGGCTGACCCCCCCTCACTTGGTCATACACCACGGCTATTTTAGGGGCAGGGGTGGTCAGGGAGCTCAGGACCGAGTCTGGGTGGAGTGTGGAGGATGGGAGGGGTACAGGAAAAGTTGTGTGATGCTTGTATGTGTGTGTGTGAATGTTTTGACTGAGGATTTATGAGTTTTATGTCTCAGTGCTTTGTGGTTTGAAGATGATGATCAGGTTCCAAGCAGATGGATCTGAACCTTATATTCACCTCATGCATAGGCTTAAGTGTATGTGTGTGTGTGTGTGTGTGTGTGTGTGTGTGTGTGTGTGAGTACCTTAATCTTCTCTTGGCCAGGCTTTTGGAGCAGATCCTTTCTATGCTGCTCTGAAGGTTGAGGAGCGCTGTGATGGCCTGCTTCAGTCGTTCCTTATCGTCCTCATCCTCGCTTTTCTCCTCCAGTTGCTGTGAGGCCGAAGAACAGAGAGATTGAGAAAGACAAAAAGGAGAAAAAATTGAGAAGATGAGTAAAGAACGTAAAGAAAAAATGACCTTGTCTCTCCCTCACTAGTGCTCATTTATTAATGACTCAATATACTGAGAACAGAATTATATCCAGCCCACAGCGAGCTCCAGCCTGCAGGCTTCAGATCAGCGACACCCTACATTTCCCTCTCTCTGCATTTAAGAAAGAGGATTTACTTGGAGCCACGTTTACAATACGGACTAAAGCACATGAAACAGGTTCACCATGTACACACGCATTAAAGCCCAAATATGCACAAAGCAGCACTAGACTTCAAGGCATTTCAGAAAGATTTACATCCCTTCTGCAAAAGAATCCTGAAAAGAGGCTTAGTGCCTCAATTCCATCACAAGAAACACTACAAAATAATGCTCTCCCAGCACGTGGTGTTGCCCTTGTGACTTCAGCTGAACTTTAAAGAACATACAGGAATTCACCTTACAATACCTACTACCTACTGATCTCATTCCTGAAATAGTTAAAACCCACAAGAGAGCTTTGAAACAGAAATACTGGTATATGCAACACTAATTTTAAAAACCCCATGATTCTATTCGTATTCAACACAAACAGGACCCGAGAGTCAAGTTCCTGGTAAGTATCTGTCTCACTCCGACTGGCACGATGTCTCAACTCTAGTAGAGTGTCTCACTCCACTTGGCAGTTTGTTATTCTACCTGGTAGTCAGTCATAGGTGTCTGGTAGTCAGTCACTCTTTCTGCCAGGTTGTCTCACTTCCTTAGGCATTCTGTCACACCTGTCACATCCTGTCAGCCAGTTTGTCTCACTACATCTGGGAGTTCATTATGACATGTAGTAGTCTGTCATAATGTCCATCACTCTGTCTGCCAGTATGTCTGGTTATCTTAGATCAACAAACTCCTGATTTTCTGACTGATGACTGGGGCTTTAATGCATAGATATGTGATTACTTGACTCACCTTTAAGATCTCAAAGTGATGGAGGCAGTGGTAAACTGGGGTCAGGAGCAGCCGAGGTAATACGTACTGCACGGCCTCTTTGAAGCCTTCACATATCGACTGAGAGAAAGAAATAGAGATAATGAAGAGAACTTGAAGAATGAAGAAAACATCCTTATTTCCTTGTATTCGTCTTCACACTGGCCCATGCATCATTAAAGTTCTATATTTTGGTATGACCAAGCTTGTCAGTAAGTATGACTGCTATTATGTGCTTTAAGAAAAGAGGCGTGACCTCTGACCTGGAGGTAGAAGGCTGCACCGGGTTTGGAGAGCTGGCTGAGGAAGTGGTCATGGAATCCGGTCCGCAGGATGTCCTGAGCGTACGTCTCGTAGGGGTCAAAGGCCAGCTCCTGAAAATGAGGCAACCCACCAAGGAGTTAACAATGCAGGAACAAATCCCACCCTGTATTCATGTCGCTCTAATGACAACAGCAGAACCCTGAAGCTAAAACACATTCACAGCTTTCATAACACACAGAGCACCTTTAAGTAAAGTTTAAGGGTGTGTGTGTGTGTGTGTGTGTGTGTGCGCGCGTGTGTGAGAGAGAGAGAAATTCAGCCAGATTTTTTAAAACTCAGCTACAGAATATGGCCTAGTACTATGCTGTATGGAGTCAGACCTCAGCCAAGTCCTCGAAGCAGCGGCCCACCAGTGGGTGAGGGCTTCCCTCGTCTGTCATCTCCACAGTGTCCTCGATGAGTCCCAGCAGCTTCAGAGTCACCTCGTGGATGTCCACTATACGACTGAAAATGCTCTCCACATCCTGCAGGGGGCAGCATACACGCAAGACGAGCAAAACATAGCACATTAAACGAAAATAAAACGATAACGAGGGTTTTTTTTTTTTAATGGTCATAAATAAACTTCTGTTGCTCAATTTTCACATGTGGGATTATACCAGTTTATTTAAATTACTAAACCTAATGTCTCCGCAGTCATTTGTTTTTGCAGATATTAAACGTGTATTCCTGGGAAATTGTTTGCAAGCCTATATCTCGTGATGTACAAAGTGCATTGTAAAAATACCTTTGAGAATCATGATATAATTTTATATAATATAAATATACTATAATATAATATAATACAACATAATATAATATTTAAGCACTTCGCTATCTGAGACACAGCTCTCTTTTCTGCAGAAAATGTTGAACAGCTTGAGATAAAGCACCGGGATCAAAAGCTAAAAGTGCACTGACTTGCTACTATTAGCTATTTTAAGATATGACCTGGATACCCAAACATTTTTTACTTTGCCGTAGACAAACGCAGGAAAACAAGAGTGTGTCAGCAATCGGGTGACTCACGTGGTGCGAGAAGAGCATGATGTTGGTGACGAATGGCTCGCGGAACACCTTGATGATGAGGTTCAGGTGTCTCAGGTACTGGCGCACCTCAGACATAAATGCTTTCACGAGATCGTAGTAGGTCTGCGCCTCAGACGCTAATGGCTCCTCGTCTATAAGGGGGAAGCCGCTGATGTCTTCCTCGTCCTGATGGAACATGTCCATCAGCACCTGCAAGAAGGTCGATATGTAAATATGGTTGATATACTTGGGTTATAGGTCTAATGTACAACTCCTTATAAACACTGTTCAGTTCTCTACTCTGATTGGTCGGAAAGAGTCAATTAATTTTCTATAATGGCAGTTCTGACAGCAGGTCAGCTGAAAATCATAGCAAAATTGCAGAAGCAATGAGTGTGTTTCTACAGTTTTGACGCACAGGGACTGTGTGTGTGTACCTTATCAGCACACATGGCCACACTGATGTCTTGCTGCGAGATCTCATAGTGCCGTATATTTCGTACGTAGTTTCCAGCCAGCTTCAGGATGTCCGCTGAGATGTATTCCAACACCGCCACGATGTACACAGACACCTGGTGGTCTATTTTGTAGCCTAGTACCTCCTACCAGAGAACACAAACGGGGTCAGTTGAGAGCATGCTTGATATCCTATCAGTGTTATCCTATCAGAGGGCATGAATACACACGAAATATTTTCCACACTTTGTTTCATAAATGGTAAAAACAACAATTGTTTCAGGCCAAAGCAGACCTCTCCACCCAGCTGCATACTTTTCCTGCCGCGTAATTGGCAGGGAAAAGCAGCTTCAAAACACCAGCTTACTGGATTTATGCTTAGTCACCAGAGAGCATTACAGCTCCGTTACAACTCCCTCTGGTGGCTGATATGGTACAGTGCTCATATGGAAAGTCCCACACTATCCGCAGGTCAGTTGTTATAGAGGTCACATCTGGAGTACAGATAGACAGCTGGGATGCCAGGTTGTTGCACTCATTTCCCTCACAGTTTATTGTATTCTAGACCACTGTATAATCCCTATAATAAGATCTGTATAATCGTTTAACAAAAGTAGGGAAGAAATACCAAGGAAAGGACCTTGCTAGGTAGGATCAGGTTAAAATTAGCTACAAACTCTGTACACTATTTATTTATTCATCTTAAAGCTCATTATTCAGGGAAACTAATATGGATGTTTTGTGCTAAGGATAAAAAAGAATGTAAAAGTCCCCGACAATGGGAATTTATATGGTTATGGTCAATATACACTTATATTACCAAAGGTTTTGGGACGCCCCTCTGAATCGTTGAATTCAGGTGATGTTTTTTCAGGGGTTGGGCTCAGCCGCTTAGTTTCAGTGAAAAGAACTCAATGCTTTAGCATACCAAGACATTTTGGACAATTTCATGCTCCATTCCAAAACTGGGACGTCTGCCTTTACATGCACATGAATGTAATATGGAGTTGTCCCGCCCTTTGCAGCTTTAACAGCTTCAACTCTTCTGGGAAGGCTTTCCACAAGGTTTAGGAGTGCGTTTATGGGAATTTTTGACCGTTCCTCTAGAAGCGCATTTGTTCTATCGAGTCGAGGTCAGAACTCACGAGAAGGACTGGCTCGCAGTCTCTGCTCTAATTCATCCCAAAGGTGTTCTATCAGGTTGAGGTCAGGACTCTGTGCAGGCCAGTCAAGTTCCTCCGCTCATCCATGTCTTTATGGACCTTGCGTTGTGCACTGGTGTGCAGTCATGTTGGAACAGGAAGGGATCATCTCCAAACTGTTCCCACAAATTTGGGAGCATGAAATTGTCCAAAATGTCTTGGTATGCTGAAGCATTAAGGGGCCGAGCCCAACCCCTGAAAAAACTCCACCTGAATTCAATGATTTAGAGGGGTGTCCCAAAATTTCGGCAATATAGTGTATTATAAATATGGTCACAAATCATGTGACAGTTACATTTTTTGATACAGTGTGTTTTATATAAAACTCGCCACCTGCTGCACGACACATCACATCCTGTATGTTTAGATCAACTATCACGTTTTTAACCTGGGCACTCGTTTCCGGGGCAACCGAAAATCTTACTTGCCAAAACAATGTTTAAAGAAAGAAATGTTTAGGAAAAGTTCTGAGGATAATCTGCACCTTCAGAAGCGGGTGAATCTTATCCACAGGCAGAGCGAGCGGGTTCCTCCTCTTCCTCTTCTCAATGGCCGCCTGGGCATCAGCAATGGCCCACTTATCGATGGGGTGAGGGAAACTCTTCTGGACTCGCTCCTGCCAAAACCAAAGAGGGACAGTGAGACAGAGAACGACGACTTTATTCGCTTCTGCATCGTCAGAAAGTAGTTAAGCAGTCATGAGGACACTTAAACCTAAAGCGGGTTCAAGTCTCATGTTGTACATCCTTCTGTAAGCAACCCGGTCGCACAGAGAGACATATATGAAGAGGTGACTGAAGTTGACTCATCTCATGAGAGGCAGATGAAAGAGATAAAGAATGGAAGAGATGATCATGGAACAGGAGCGGAATAAAAGGAACGTGGCCGGAAAGGATGGAAGATGAACGAGATCGGAGGAAAAATAAAAACACCATCACAGTTCGTGCTAGTGACGTGCGACAGCACCACAAACAAAGCACCTTTCCAGCTCACTCGAGGCGTCTGTGGGCGAAAATGGATCAGAGAAACAGACAGCACAGAAAGAGTTGAGAAATGGGTCAGTGAGCGAACAGTCACAAGTCAGAGAAGGACAAAAGATCTGCATTTTTGTGCATGGTTTAAAATCAAGTCAAACACTGCAGAGTATGGAGTCATAGTATGTGTCTATTCACATATACTCAGTACATTATCATTCTGCTGCACTAGATTCTATATTATTCCACACGTTTACATACTTATTCATACCATATTTTCATTTGTAAAACTTCCTTTGGATGTATAGTTTGCAGCACATCATATGAGAATTGCACTGCAAGGACTGCTCGAATTTCGCTGTACTCAGTATAGTGACAAAAAAAGAATCCTGAATCTGTAGGAAAATATTCAACAACAGGGCGCAAAGTGAAATTACTGAAATTACAACCCTTTCCTAAAAGGGCCAAAGTGTTTTATTCCAACGAGAAGTCTAACACTGGAGACTCCTTTCAGAAATAAAGAGAAATAAACATCATTTAATCCTTTTGTGGTCTCTGTGAGATGTTACTAGGGTTGGGTGAAATCATAGTGATGACTTTTAAAAATTTATGTTATTTAATAGAGTTTATTAAAATGATTAGCTATAATTTCTCTTTTTATTGAATTCATTTAGTATTGGGTTTTTTAATAACCTCTTTGACAGAGCTTTCTTTAAATGCCCTAGTGTTTTGTATATTGGAGTATACACCGATGAGCAATAACATTATGAGCAGTGAGAGGTGAAGTGAACAACACTGATGATCTCCTCATCATGGCACCTGTTAGTGGGTGGGATATATTAGGCAGCAAGTGAACATTTTGTCCTCAAAGTTGATGTGTTAGAAGCAGGAAAAATGGAGAAGCGTAAGTCTGCAGTGGTCAGTATCTGTCAAAAGTGGTCCAAGGAAGGAACAGTGGTGAACCGGTGACAGGGTCATGGGCGGCCAAGGCTCACTGATGCACGTGGGGAGTGAAGGCTGGCCCGTGTGATCCAACAGACGAGCTACTGTTGCTGAAATTGCTGAAGAAGTTAATGCTGGTTCTGATAAAAAGGTGTCAGAATACACATTGCATGATGGGCTGTTTCGGCAGCAAAAGGGGGACCAACACTATATTAGACAGGTGGTCACAGTGTTATGCTTGGTCGGTGTATATTTATTTTTAACATATAGCGCACCACTAAGTATTACCTCTGCGAGGAAAAGAGACGCTTGATAGAAACAATAGTAAGAAAAACCTGTGATGTGATTTATAGGCAGCACTGCAACCACAGCTGCTGTTCTATAAAACTAATCAACACCTTTGGACCAATCAGAATGCAGAATTCAGACAACGAAATACGTTATGCAGTATAATTGTACAAAAGGTCAAGCTCAAAGTGAAGTGAAACAGAGCAAAGTACAAAAGCGAGCGATTAAGCGATTAGATCTAGACGATTTTTGCGTGTGTTTACGAAATCTACATAAATAACGCTCTCGTTATCAGAAACTTTCTTTAAAAAGCTCCAGCATGTTTTAGTCGGTATTTCACACTACTTCCCGTATTTCATCACCTCTGCGAGGAAAGAGATGCTTTCTGGTAAATCTGCTCTCCATTACCATTTACTAATGCGTCAAAGTCTTCTGCGAGCGTGTCAGAACCCGAGTAATCAATCAAGCTTGTGAAACACTTATCGGACGTTTTAGCTTATGCAACGACGACGGCGTTCGCATTAGCGTCCGAAGTGATGCGCTTAGAAAAGTGTGAAAGTGTGTGTGTGTGTGTACACAAGTTTACCTCCACATCCTGCACGGTGCGAGGTTGGGCCTGACAGAGCATATTCAGTAGCACCAGAATCAGCTCCTCGATGTACTGCAGAGCCTCCTCCTGAGATGACAGCTTGGGATGTACCTGACTTAGCACCTGTGTTAAAAAAACACACACACACACACACACACACACAAATTCAAAAGCTAAACCACCAGATATGATCTTGTGCGTTTATTTTTTGAGTTGCAGCAATCAGATTATTCGAGTGCTTATGTCAACAGTGTGCTCTGAATCAGACGGAAAGAAATGCCACTCTCTTTCCTTTTTGGAACTTCTACCCAGTTTCTTCTGCATAAAACTTTATGTTGTCTTTCGTTCTCTGTCTTAGCTATAAAGGGATCTTTAGCGAGCATAAAAAACTGCTGAGAAAATATTTCCTACAAATAATGGCTCAATTATTCCCACCAACTGATGAGGCACACACAATGGTTAAGTGCTGATCAGCACCATTACTACTACTTTTACTACTTATACACACTACTCTTACTACTTACTGCTTACAGTCAAGCCCAAAATTATTCATACCCCTGGCAAATTCTGACTTAAAGTTACTTTTATTCATCCAGCAATTTTTTTCTTGATTAGAAATGACACAGGCGTCTCCCAGAAGATAATAAGATGATGTACAAGAGGCATCATTGTGGAAAAAATTATTCATACCCTTCTCAATAATCAATAGAAAAGCCTTTATTGGCTATTACAGCAATCAAACGCTTCCTATAATTGCTGACCAGCTTTTTGCATGTCTCCACTGGTATTTTTGCCCATTCATCTTTAGCGATGAGCTAAACTCTTTCAGGTTGGAGGGTCTCCTTGCCATCACCCTGATCTTTAGCTCCCTCCACAGATTCACAATTGGATTTAAGTCAGGACTCTGGCTGGGCCACTGCAAAACGTTAATGTTTTTGTCTGCTAACCATTTCTTCACCACTTTTGCTGTGTGTTTTGGGTCGCTGTCGTGCTGAAATGTCCACTGGTGCCCAAGGCCAAGTTTCTCTGCAGACTGCCTGATGTTGTTTTTGAGAATTTTGATGTATTGCTCCTTTTTCATGGTGCCATTTACTGTGATTAGGTTCCCTGGTCCACCGGCTGAAAAACACCCCCAAAACATTCAGTTCCCACCACCATGTTTGACAGTGGGGATGGTGTTCTTAGGGTTGAAGGCTTCTCCTTTTTTTACGCCAAATGAAGGCTACATCATTGTGGCCAAACAATTCAATTTTTGTTTCATCTGACCATAAAACAGAAGACCAGAAGTCGTCTTCTTTGTCCAGATGAGCATTTGCAACGGCCAAGCTGGCTTTTGTGTGCCTTATCTGGAGAAGTGGTGTCCTCCTTGGTCTGCATCCATGGAACCCAGCGGTGTGCAGTGTCCATTGGACTGTCTGCCTTGAGATGTTGCCACCAGCAGAGCCCAGATTCATCAGGATGGCATTGGTGGTGATCCTTGGATTCTTTTTTACCTCTCTCACGAACTTCAACCTCCTGGCCAGCACAGATGTCACTTTTGGCTTCCGATCACGTCCTCTGAGATTTTTCACAGTGCGGAACGTCTTGTATTTTTTAATAATACTTTGCACTGTAGCCACTGGAACTTCAAAACATTTAGATATGGTCTTATAGCCCTTTCCTGGCTTGTGAGCAGTCACATTGCGCAGCCGCAGGTCCTCAGTGAGCTCCTTTGTCTTAGCCATGACTGTCCACAAACCAACAGCAGAGAGCTTCTGTTTTTCATCTGTTGAGTTGATTAAAACAGCTGATCCCAATGAATCAGGGTAATTAGGATGCTTTAGAACAGCTTGGACTATTTGGAATGGTGTAGAACTTTGGATTTTCCCATAGACTGTGACAGTTTGCAAAGGGTACGAATAATTTTGGACATGCCACTTTTTGTTCAAATGTAAATAAAAGCTGAGAAATATTTTTTTCCACAAATGATGCCTCTTCTACATCATCTTATTATCTTTTGGGAGAAGCCTGTGTCATTTCCAGTCAAAAAAAAACTTGCTGGTTGAATAAAAGTAACTTTAATTCAGAATTTGCCAGGGGTATGAATAATTTCCGGCTTGACTGTATATACTACTTACTACTTTACTTAAGTGAAGATTAATACTGTGCTGTTATAGTAAATTAATGTTAGGTCCAAGAGTTGTTTGAACTTACCATTCCAATTAGTTTACAACAGGAAGTGTTTTATTCCTTTTACACCACAGCAATTACATTTGTCAAATAATTAAAGCATGACACAATATTTATCCATTTAGATTTACACTGATCAGGCATAACATTATGAGCACCAACAGTTGAAGTGAATAACACTGATGATCTCCTCATCATGGCACCTGTTAGTGGGTGGGATATATTAGGCAGCAAGTGAACATTTTGTCCTCAAAGTTGATGTGTTAGAAGCCGGAAAAATGGGCAAGTGTAAGGATTTGAGCGAGTTTGATGAAGGGCCAAATTGTTTAGGCTAGACCACTGGATCAGAGCATCTCCAAAACTGCAGCTCTTGTGGGGTGTTCCTGGTCTGCAGTGGTCAGTATCTATCAAAAGTGGTCCAAGGAAGGAACAGTGGTGAACCGGCGACAGGGTCATGGACGGCCAAGGCTCATTGATGCACGTGAGGAGCGTGGGCTGGCCCGTGTGATCCGATCCAACAGATGAGCTACTGTTGTTTAAATTGCTGAAGAAGTTAATGCTGGTTCTGATAGAAAGGTCCAACACAATATTATGTTATGCCTGATCGTTGTATATTTAAGGTTGTGGAATAATCAGTATTTTGGCACAATACTGAAAAAGCAAAGCTCTGACACTGGAGACTCGTTACATAAAACGTTGAATGTCACTTCGAAAAAAACTTCATGACAATCGAAAATGTGTTTCTTCTTAGGTTCAGATTAAGCAGAACTTCTACCATATAAGTCCATGTAAATTAGTCGTTACTACAGAAACAACAACACATTATGTCTAAGGTGCTGTATAATCTACTGGACCAATTGGATTTGAAGAATTCAACAGTGGTGTAAAACCAGAACAGAGAGGGTGTGTGCGGTTTCTACACACTCTGCCCCACGTCTCGCTACTGGAACCATGCGGACGCCAGCATGCAGAGTGATGTAATGCCGTGTGGGGAATCACATGATAGCATGACACCACCAGTTTCACTTCAGGACAGGGTTCTCAGGGTTTATGGAACACCAGCACGCATTCGTTGCTTTTCTTTTTGGACGCTGAACTTCCAGAGCTTGAAGCGAAGCATGGTGTGTAACGTCTCACTGACAGCACAGCTCCTTTCCTCTGTCTTGGCCTGGCCAAAACCTCGTGTCATAACATGACTAAGCAAGTTACTAAGCAGTGTCTCTTTATCCGCCTTCTCACTTTTCACAGAGTCGCTGTTTCTCTGCACAGCCTAAGACAGAAAAACAGCCAGATAAAGTTTTAATCTATTCTCTGGTATGCAATGGGGAGGGGGGGCGTCAATAAACTGAAGTCGATATTTCCTGGTTTACAGTGCGAGTGGCGAGGGAGATTCCCTAAGCAATCATCATGAAGTTTTCCACTCTTGCACAAAATACATGATGCACAAGATACATAAGAGAGCGTGCAACCTGAACGAGCCAATAAAAAGAAAATGACCTCACTCCTGTTTTTCCCTCCGCGCTTTGTGTCACGGAAAACCTCGGCTATCTTTGTTCGGTTGAAACGAAACGGCGTCATCAGCATCTTTGCCTCGGTGTAAACGCTGTGACTGCGAGGCCACTGCCGTGGGAGTTTCTCCTGCTGGAACAAACTGTTTGCTTTCAGAGAAGGCCATCTATTGCCATCGCCAGCCCACTTCTTCTACTCATGCTTGCATCTAAATTGCAGCTTGGTTCAGCTGAGGGAGTTCAAGGTGAAGGTGCGTATTGAAGGGAAAGCACAGATATTTTAAAAAACGCCACGTGCTCTTCGTGTTCAAAGTCAGTGGTCTTATGGTCAGATGCGGGCAGAACTCTCACATGCAGGGTATTTCACAGAAAGGAATCAAAGCCCATTATGTTCCTTCAGCTGAAGTACATACTCTCTACCTAAACCTGTGGAATCAAGCAAGTCTCCATAATTAACCAAGTTCCGTCAAGAATTTTCTAGCTTCTGCAATTAGCTAATAAAAAATTTTTTAAAGAAAAAAAACAGTGATGCATGCAGGTCCCGAAATCCCATGCAGTCCAAGGGTTCCTTGCCAAATAAGTACCAGGACTGTCTCCATTTTGTGAATAATCTAAATCATATGTTTCTCAAAATTGCAACTGGAAGAGATGCCTGAAAACACTGCACTAGCTTCACTGCGCTGCCTGTTTTCATCAGGTACTGTAGAAATAACATCTTTAGACTAAACATCTTAACAGCATCATTGCAGATACATATACAGAGCTGCAATAAACAACACATTAACGATGAACAAATCAATGGCCTGGATGTCAAACAATCAGTCTGGGTTACCAGTTATTATTCGGGTTATTTTCTCTGGATGGAGGGTGCGCGATGGTGGTCTGTCTTAATAAAGAAAGTGTGGCCTCTGTGCTTGTGAGGATTAAGTAAGAAAAGAGGAGAACTTGGTAGGTTTAAGGACTGAGGCGTGATTTATGCTTGTCAGTTTTAAGGAAAGAGGTGTGGCCTAAATGCCTGTCAGGCTTGACAAAGGAGGTTTGGGTTATGTGCCTGTCAGGTTTAAGGGAGGAGGCGTGGCCTCTGTGCCTCTCTAGATTGACAAAGGAGGAGTCAGGTTTAAGGGAGGAGGCGTGGCCTCTGTGCCTCTCTAGATTGACAAAGGAGGTGTCAGGTTTAAGGGAGGAGGCGTGGCCTCTGTGTCAATCAGTTTTATAGAAGGTAGTGTGATATTTGTGCCTGTCAGGTTTAAGGGAGGAGGTGTGGCCTCTGTGCCAGAGAAAAGAGTATTACCGGTAATTTGTCAGCTCCAGAAGCAGAAGGAGGTGTGGCCTCACGTGATTCTCCAATAAGACAATTAGATGTATTAAATCACTGATTGCATTAAAAGCATTCTATACATCCGATGTTTATATCAACTACAAGGTCATTTTCGCTCAGCCCTTTGTGAAATTCAGATTCCAATGTAATATTGATCAGTCTGTCTCTCCCATGCAAGAGGCTTGTATCGCCTGTGGCAGAAACGTCACTCTGTCTATCAGCTGGTGGTGGGCGTGTTTGCATGCCGCTGGGTCCGAGCATGCCCGGTCGAGCAAAGTTAGTGAGGAATTGTGTTGTCGGGTACGACGGCCAGTGCTGGCCTGCATGTAGCCACACGCGAGTATGACAGCGTGCCGGGATGCAGCTGGTTCAGCATGACGGCGCCGCAGTGCGCTTGCGCAGAAGTGAAAAAGGGTAGTTCGGGTCAGCAAAACGAGCAGCGAATTTTGGGACTGGGATCAGTTACAGGCATTCTGGGGTTATTTGCAACACAGAATCAGCAAAGTAACAAAGTTTCAGTGCAGGATAATGCCTAAACTTTCACCAGATTTAAGGCCCAAAAAATCTTTTGTAAGCTTATACATTAAATAATAATTCACAAAATATACTAAAGTTCTGGTGTAGTCATTTTTGCAGTTATACAGAGCATTTTAAACATGAATGCATTTTAATGAAAAACGGATGTACAATAATGGCTAAAATAACCATATTTAAAAATTCCTACCTGCTTTACTTTACATATTGTTACCTTTAGAAACAAGAGTTCTCTTGTAGTTTAGAACCCAGATTTCTGTTTAATTAAAAAAGAATTAATTTTAGGGGGATAAAACTCAATCAATATTGCACTCATTTACAGAAGGGATACAGTACTCGAGAGCTGGCTGTTAAAGGAAAATATTGAACAACCGAGCAGACATGGAGCGTAATTACTAAGTAATTAACCAAAAAAACCTACTTCTAGCAAGCCAAGTGAGCAACAATAAAACAGTTTAAAACAATTTGTACTCCTTATCGATTCATAGCTACCTTGAATATTGTGGAATGTGTGGAAAAATTCATTCATGTTATCACTTGTGATTTGGCAGCTATAACACTTGCTCCCTCACCAGCTGCTGTTCCAGAGAAGTAAATAAACCTTCTCACATATGTGGTATAAAATCAATTCTACAAAGTTTATAAACTAAAGCTGAGCGCCATGTTTCTGCATATTTCTGCAATGTGGTGAAACATGTTTTTGGAGAAAAACACTGTACAAACGTTACACTTTAATATTCAAATTCATTGCGAATAGCTTCGAGGGAAAATGTAGCCTGCTGTCAACCGGCCAAGCCGCTTTCCCCTGGCGTGTCGTGTATTTACAAGCCATGCTCTCCACTCATGACACACTGACTGATACCCATTGGTGTGACTAAATAATACTTAATAAATATGTCGACAGAGCCGACAGAGTCCTAAGACAGCAAAATGAGCGGGTGAACTTTTGCTGCACTTCTGCCAGCGTTCACATTGAGGCCACAAACACCCCGAGTATTTAAGAGTATATAATAATCCAGACTGAAGCCATGTTGTGGTAGTAAAGAGAGGCCTGCCAGCCTGGTGCTGGAACACGAATGATGTAGCGCACTACACACAAACGAGCGCTCTCTCCGCCATGCTATGCCAGCACATTCCCAGCCTGTGGAACCGTGTTTGAAGCCACGCGAGCCTGGTGCCAAATCCGACAAGCCGAGGGGAGGGAGGGTGTGCCCCGATGTCTTCTCGCCGGGAGCTCGTATTTGTGCGTGACCAGAAATAGTGGATGAGAAACTCAAGCTCGTGCAAAATAAAAGGGAGCCGGTGACCGAGTTCGTCTTTCGCACAACAAGGATTTTAAATGCAAAAATAATAATATAATGATTTCCCTCTTGTTTCCATGTCTAGCATCTGGTTTCCTCTTTACTCCTGCTTTTTTTTCCCCCCTACCATTTCCTTCTAACAACATCTCTGATCTCCAGAAACTGGCCACATGATGGTAGAGATGGCTTGGCCGTCATGCCCACTGCTTCATTCCTTGCATTCCTGTGGGCCAAGATGGCACCTCGGTACTTGGCGTACAGTAATGCAGAGCTTGTCTTTGCCTGATTTCACACTCCTCCATCGTGCTGCTGTTCCTCTGCTGCTCCCAGGCGCTCGCTCACACACGTATACACACAAAACATGTGCTAGAGAAAAATACTTCAGGACGTCCTGCTCAATTGCCACAGACCACTCATGATCAAAATGATTTCTGCTTGCAAGCACAACCTCCTTCACTTAAGGGAGGTGCAGAAATAATGGCACCCTTGGCGTTTAACCATACCTCTAAATGGTGACTGATGTATTTGTTTGCAATTCCAATAAAAATATCAACTGTTACACATTAACACACTTGACGTTCGCAGCCGTATGCGGTAAGCTTCAGAGTCGATGAACCCAAGCATTAAAGGTGCAACAAATCCCTTACTTGCACAAATAATCTGAAAAATGTCCACAACACGATAAGAAAATAACAGTTTGAGCCTCAGCAAACGCGCATGAGTGGCTGAGAAATGCTGCTTCTGGTCCTGAAAGCGGCATGGATCCTGGGGGCGGAGCTTCATGAACATGGCATAAGGAGTGGAATTAAACGTTAAAAAAATAAATAAATAAAAAAGTCAGATGTCGAACCCACCTACTTTAACGTTAGACACCTAGTCTTGGGAAGAAGAAAAAAAAAGTTACCTAACGCATCCTGAAATAAAAAAAAGCATTTGCTGTTCAACATTAAACACAGATGTGACCCGGGTTATCTAAGACGAAAGATTTCAAGATAAAAGCTTTCAAACAGATTCAGTCCAACAATAATAAGTTCAAAACAGAAATCCAAACCAGTTCCCGGAGCCCAAGACATTAAAGGACACTTGGTGCTGGGCGATATATCGATAGAATAGTTATATTGTGATAAACTGTCACAATACATCAATTTTTTCCTTTTTAAATAATTACAACACATCACAACATGATGTTAAAACTGTAAAAAATAAAAGAACTAAAACTAATTCAAAACATTCAAACTAATTCATGAAACATTCAAAAAGTAACTATTATTTCTAAAAAAATTGAATGCAAATGTATTGCTGAAAGTTTAAGCAAGTCTCCCTCTCTCTCTCTGTATCAAAATTATACACTGACCAGGCATAACATTACGACCACCTGTCTAATATTGTGTTGGTCCCCCTTTTGCTGCCAAAACAGCCCTGACCCGTCATGTACTCAGTATCCTGACACCTTTCTACCAGAACCAGCATTAACTTCTTCAGCAATTTGAGCAACAGTAGCTCGTCTGTTGGATCGGATCACACGGGCCATCCTTCGCTCCCCACGTGCATCAATGAGCCTTAGCTGCTCATGACCCTGTCGCCGGTTCACCACTGTTCCTTCCTTGGACCACTTTTGATAGATACTGACCACTGCAGACCGGGAACACCCCACAAGAGCTGCAGTTTTGGAGATGCTCTGATCCAGTGGTCTAGACATCACAATTTGGCCCTTCTTCAAACTCGCTCAAATCCTTACGCTTGCCCATTTTTCCTGCTTCTAACACATCAACTTTGAGGACAAAATGTTGACTTGCTGCCTAACAGGTGCCATGATGAGGAGATGATCAGTCTTATTTACTTGTTGAATGTTATGGCTGATCGGTGTATATAAATATAAAATGTACCTGAAAAATGTCTTGAGAATGGTTATTTTTTATTTAAAATGACAAATATTGTGCTTTTAGGGATTAAGGATTAATACAAAAAATTTAAATACAAGTCTAATATAGATCTTGAACGTTTTGTACTATTTTTCTTATGTTCTGTAAAGCCTCTTTGAGACAATGTCCATTGTTAAAAGCACTATACAAATAAAATCGAATTGAATACACATTCTTATATAAGTGTATAGGGGGGAAAAAAGTTCTCTATAAGCAGTGTTTTAAAACCTCAAAATAAAACCACTTCTACACCAGTTACGTTTTTCCCCAAACGAACAAAAAGAGAAGTTTCCTGCACATTCGAGAGCTTTTACTGTATACAACATAGACTGAAACTGAACTGTTTAGCAGAAACTACAGAAAACTGCTAGCAGCCTACTGAATAAGGAACGATCGAAATAAGCCTCCGACCAAAATTTTTTTTAAAAACACGCGAATCCCACAAGCGCACGCTCAAAACACGATGGGTTACTAAAGGCGGAGTTTCCTTAAAAGCGGATCAACGGCAGAAAGCGTGATGTGTACGAATGTCACACCCTGCAGTTACTGCGGCAGGCTGTACTCAGAACTCGGAGCTGAGACTTCCGAGCAAAACCCCGTCAGAGACAGTACTGAGCGTTTAGCACATACTGGCACTGGGCTCTTACACTCTCTCTCTCTCTCTCTCTCTCTCTCTCTTTCTCTCTCTCTCTCTCTCACACACAGCCAGTAACAACCACAAACATCACAAGTCATATGACATCAGTATGAAACCTGACGTTTTACTGTTTAACTCTATTGTCATTTCCTCAGATGTATTCAATATATTTTTAAATACAACTCCAGGACCAAATAAAAATCCATTCGACCACACAAGTCATTCCAGTTGCATTTTAACCCTGATTAAATGAATATTAATTCCTTAATTCAGATTAGAAACACTCTGATTATTTAAGAGCCCATCCCCTGCATGGCCTGCATTTGTACATTATATTGCCAAAAGTTTTGGGACGTCTGCCTTTACATACACATGAATGTAATATGGCGTCTTCCCGCCCTTTGCAACTATAACAGCTTCAACTCTTCTGGGAAGGCTTTCCACAAGGTTTAGGAGTGTGTTTATGGGAATTTTTGACCATTCCTCTACAAGCGCATTTGTGAGGTCAGGCACTGATGCTGGGCGACACCCAAAGGTGTTCTATTGGGTTGAGGTCAGGACTCAGTAGAACTTGACTGTGCAGGCCAGTCAGGTTCCTCCACACCAAACTCGCTCATCCATGTCTTTATGGGCCTTGCTTTGTGCACTGGTGTGCAGTCATGTTGGAACAGGAAGGGCCCATCCCCAAACTGTTCCCACAAAGTTGGGAGCATGAAATTGTCCAAAATGTCTTGGTATGCTGAAGCATTAAGAGTTAATTTCACTGGAAGCAAGGGGCCGAGCCCAGCCCCTGAAAAACAAAACAAGACACAAACTGCAGCTTATCGAGCACCTGAAGGCATTTACAAAGCACTGAAACTGGAGACTCCTTCCATAAATCTCAAAAATTTCCTTTCCAAAAAGCAACACATTTTTATAAGTTTATTATTAATATTATGTGGCGCACCTGTTATATGCGTGCTTGTACTGGAAGTACTGGAATTAACATAAACGTATGATTTGTCCGGTTGGCTGACCAGAATCGAGAATTTTGTTTTTTCTGGACCTGGAGTGCATAAGTCGAAGCACCCTCTGTGAAGGTGAAACGCTGCTCGAGTGTGTCTGTAGCGTTTCCAGTGTTAGTTTCTGCTGACTGAGCCTATTCTACACACTCCAATTGTTTATACAAATTGATTTTTTTTAGCCTCCAGGGTCTCGTAAGAAACGGCACACGCTCTGTACGGATCTGGGTGTACTTACAGCTGATAATCGGTAACATTTCTACATATGACGTGTGCCGTTTCTGCGTCTCTCGCTAAAAGAAAATCACGCTGTCCTACCGTGATGCATTAGAGGACTGTTATACCGAGAGCACCACTTACACAACTCTCTAATCAGACATCAGCGTAATACGAGTGCTGCACTTTGCAATATTGGGTATCACGTTGCACAGGCCAATGTTACGATAACAATTAGCAAACGCTGGATTAGATGCAATACGATCAGCCGAGCCAGCACTAAACCGTTATGCCAGTGTCCGAGCTTAGGACCGGTCCGCATTTCGGTGGACAAACCTCCAGTCGTTTTTTTTTGTGGCGCAAATCAACATGACTGAGATGATCCGTTGCAAAATCGACACAAAGCATCCTACACACACGCTCTTCATAAAGCATGCACTGTGAACACACGCACACACAGATTATGTCCATGATCCATGATACAGGCCTTCTGAGAAACAGGTGAAGAGAAAAAGAAGAAGAAGAAGAAGAAGAAAAGCTATGTATGAATTTTAATTTGGCTCTGCGCTCGAGTCGGTTTTGAAGCACCCAGCCCCTGCTGTTGCTATGGAGTCGGAGTGACAGAAGATGGAGCAGAAAGAGAAACTGTGAGTGTGAGCACGTCCTCCTCCACAGAGGACCAGAAGCTGGAATCACCCACTACACTCGAAACCCTAAACGGACCCATTTTGGATGCAAAAAAATGTGCACTCTATAGGAAGTGGCATGTGGGACAAACAAAGTCGGCTTCACGTGGTACGGTTTTCGGTGCAGACAAAAATCACACGTCGTAAAAGAATTCCTTGGTGCTCTTAGAACGAATAACGATCGATTTGCCAAACTTAGCCGAGTGCTGGTGGCGTGTGTTTTTTTTTTTTTTTTTAAATAAATAAATTGCAAAAATTGCAAACACACACACACACACACTAATAGAAGGACCACATGCGATAGCGCAAAACTTATTTACAAGTTTTAATAAGATCGTTTCCCACCTCTGGAGGTTTCACATGCAAAGTGGGGAAAAAATGGACGTCTCCACCAAAGGGTGCCTTTCGTTTGCTGTTACACAAAGCTACTTCAAGCTACTCTGTACACTGCTTCTGTCACGATACTTAATTCAAACATTTTGGACTGGAAGTGCATCACAGCAACAACGAGCAGCGTTCATCAACAAGCACGTTGTTGAAACCAGCGATCAGTATGTACCGTGGTATAAATTTAAGCATATACTGCGTCTGTATATTAGCAGACCCAAAACGGAAATTGTTATAACCTCATTAAAAAGTCGATAATGGAAACACTTTGTGCTGTTCACACTGGGAACGGCCATTTTGATCAGACAGGGAAGGAACTGGCTACCGTGAGAGGGCATTTTTCTGTGGTTTTTACTGGTTGAAATAGAGGAAATACAAGCTGCAGCCTCGACTCGAACGCAGCGTTAAAGTAACGTCCGCCTAACTCGGAGCCGCAAAGCCATCAAGCATGCTGATGGACGGAAAACGTGTCTGTTATCACCTTAAACACATTCTGATCCCAGTTTGAAAACATTGCCACTATTAGACCGGGTGCCTTTTTTGCGTTTATGCTTGCCTGATTTTCACACGAGCTTGACTCAAGACGTAAAAATCTCAAGTCGTAATTTTCTTAAATTGTGAGAGGAACGTCATCAGGTCATCATGCACAGTCTGTTCATTTGTACATAAGTCTTCACAATACTGAAATGTTTCTTACAACAAGAGAAAGCATGTGATAGCTGATTAGTAGCTGGCGGTGTGGGAATGCCAAACTTTTTCCCTCAACTTGGAGAAAAATATCACCTTAGCATGACAGTTTTATCCCCAGGTTATCATACCATGGATGTTTCAAACCCTAATATCCCTAGCACGGATGATGCTCAAAACTCTTGATCATGTCTGATCTACGTTTATATATGGAATGAATGAAAACACAGTTTGTCTTTAAGCCGTCACACCTCAGCTTTTCCTCAGGATATCGACGTCAGTGTCGGATCAGTAAAGAATACCGGATGATACTCGGGATCTCTGATGTGAGTAATGTGTCAGTAATTGATCCTGGAATCAGCATCACAAGAGAGTGAGCATAGATACGTAAAGAAACACAGCGCAGGTCAGACGCTGAATTTGCACTGACGAGCAGTTTTGTCACCGACATCTCAAACAGATCAGATCTCATGTAAACAGCTCTGATCAGATTTGCTTCCATGTCTATTAGGGACCACATTTTAAATGAGACATATCTGACATCTGGTTGTTTATTTCATATTTAAACACTCAGATTTTTCGGTTATTTCTGAAGTTATCATCAGCGCTAATTGATAAATAAGTGCGTCTGAGTGCGACAACCAGCTTCTGTCACAAGGCAGGGATAACCTAGTGAAAGTGTCGACTCCTGACATCCATTGCTCCTGACTTCTCGACCTTGAACCACACTGCTCACGTATCGGAGATCATTCTTCATCCTCATTCGTCTCAACATCATACCTTACATGACGTCTGCTAAAACTAACTCTTCGACTAACTTAAAGGTGAAGTTTACAGCCTGCAGAATGATGTAAACACAGGAATCAGAGAGCAAGCATGAAGAAGAGATGGGAATGGAGAAACGGAGCAGGAGTGAATTACAATTCGACTGTGCACAGAAGTGTGTAGTGGGATGCTGTCTGATCCTTAATAAGCCCACACTAGACCTGCACATACTGTAGGACACCATACACCGATCAGGCATAACATTATGAGCAGTGAGAGATGAAGTGAATAAGACTGATGATCTCATCATGGCACCTGTTAGTGGGTGGGATATATTAGGCAGCAAGAGAACATTTTGTCCTCAAAGTTGATGCGTTAGAAACAGAAAAAATGGGCAAGCGTAAGGATTTGAGCGAGTTTGATGAAGGGCCAAATTGTGATGGCTAGACCACTGGATCAGAGCATCTCCAAAACTGCAGCTATTGTGAGGTGTTCCCGGTCTGCAGTGGTCAGTATCTATCAAAAGTGGTCAAAGGAAGGAACAGTGGTGAACCGGCGACAGGGTCACGGGCGGCCGAGGCTCATTGATGCACGTGGGAAGCGAAGGCTGGCCCGTGTGATCCGACCCAACAGACGAGCTACTGTTGCTCAAATTGCTGAACTTGTTCATGCTGGTTCTGATAGAAAGGTGTCAGAATACACAATGCATGAAGGGGGACCAACACGATATTTGGGAGGTGGTCATAATGTTATGCCTGATCAGTGTATATTTGTCAGCATGAACCAAAAATAAAAAAAATTAAAAAATCACAATTCTGAGGCCTAGATGGGGAAAAAAATTCTATATATATATATATATATATATATATATATATATATATGAGAGAGAGTGAGAGTGAGAGAGAGAGAGAGAGAGAGAGAGAGACTTGGAGGAAAAGGAAAATAATCACAACACATCAGTTTAGGATGGAAGCGTGAAGAAGCTCATGTCCTGTCTGATTAGATAAAAAGACAACAGTAAGACAAGTGAAATGACCTTATGAGCGCTTCACAGACTCTTACCTTGTTGAGGGACGGCACCAGCAGTCCCTTCCATTTGGGCGCGTTGTCCTCGCTGAAGAAATCGTACTGGCACTGGGCCGCCTGCATGGCGTTTCAGCTGAGCCAGGGAACAGCGCCGATCCCTACTGCTTCATCCACGCAGGAGCAGGGGCCACAGGCCCGGCGAGCTTCACATTCACACAAGACGAGCCAGCGGAAAGCAGGAGCTCCGCCACACGGTCAAAGCGGCGAGCTAAAGCCACCATGGCATCTCCGGCTCGGGCGCGCGGTTGCTATGCTTCTAGGCTGGCGTTGATGCTATGCTAACTCCCAAATGTTATGCTAACTGTAAACGTTATACGCCGCCTGATGACGTTGGCCGCCTTTCACTCACTCACTCCCCTTAACTTCCTAAAGCCTGTAAAGTCTTAATCCTGGGAAGGCGTGAAAATGAACTCCCAGTTTGTCCTAATGCAGTTTTAAATACATATATAAAAGTGCTGACATTATCCAATCCACCCGAATTCCACCACGCTAGCTCATGCTAATAAATAAACTAGCAGGGCTAAGCGAGCTTTAAACAGCGATTTGGACACGAACGATAGCTGTTACGTTGGGGGAAAACGACCGAGTATATCTATTTATATAATGTGGTGTGATTATATATGTTCAATTCCTTGTTAGAGACAAAAAGCTATCCATTCGTCCATTTTTATCCGAAATGTAGCGAACTAGTGTGTATTAGCCAGGCACTATTTTAACATTCTAGACAACGCGAAACAAACAAGACACTACACTGAACTGAACTCCCAGGCTCCAATGCTCCTGTTCCAAGCTTTCAGTAATGATTTACAGAGGTGTTTAAAAAAGAAATCAAAAAAGAATATTTATTTTGGTGGACTGTTGTGAGTCGGACGCAGTTGTTGTGTTGGTAGAGAAGAGACAGAGAGAGAGAACATGCGCAATGGAGAACAGAGAGAGTGCGCTAGAGCCTTCCTCAAAACTCACTCGCTACACGAAAACAAAAAGAAAGAGCCCTTTTTTTGCGCGTCGATCCAAACTCGTACCAATCAACAAACCGAAAAAAAAGAACGGAGACGTAAAGAAAAATTAGCAATTGTTTCCTCTTGATGGACTCGGAGAACGCCTCTGTACGCGATAAACCCCGAGCGTCTTGCTACGCGAACGAAGAGGTCGCAGACCACACTAATCGATCACCGAAATGAGCTGAAAGGATGCATAGTGATTACCGAGTAAAAGATCTGGCTTCATTTTCTTTAAGAAAAATTTTTTTTTTAAAAAAAGGGGGCTGCGTCCAAATTCGCACGCTTATATTATTAAAAATACTATGTGCTCTGTTTGTAGTACATATTTTTGAGTGAGCAGCAAAAGAGTATGCAAGTACTGGGATAAACTGGGAGAACACTGTTTCCTGGTTTATGCACACTGCCATTGTAAACAAACTCGTTGCATTTCAGTTTTTCTTCATGTATTAATTTCATATATATTATTCTATAACATTACCTCAATTTACTTTTCCACATTGAATGTGCAGGACAGGGGGTGGGGGTGCGGGCTCTTGGAGCAGGGCTGGCACCCACTGGCATGATTTTGGGATGACACTTTGAGGACATGATAAACTCCAGAAAAACGGTAAGGTCAGGATTGAACCTGGGACTCTTGAGCTGTGAGACAGCAACACTACTCACTGCATCTACATGATGCCTGGATCCCAAATATTTACATCTAATTATCCATATTTTGTTGTTGTTGTTTTTTTTACATCTAAATCAAATAAACAATGAGTGAGATATTTATATAGAACTTTATTTTTTGTTTTATGAGCCAAAATAGGTTGGCTCATAGGTCTCAATGCCAAACTTTAAGATTATCTTGTAATATCTTTAGTAGTGACATTTTATCTATAAATGCATGAAAAATTTGTAGATTATATATATTTGAAAAGTGTTTATTTTTAATAATAACAAAGAAAAAAAATTTAGAATGTAGAAAATGCACGACGTGCTGTAGCGTCGAATACAGGCGAAGAAAAAAAAAGTATGCGTAAACACATCCTGAAAGCGGTCGCCGCCAAAATGACGTTGTGCGTGTCGTCATCGATTGTGCGCCTGGCGGGAATCTGGGGCTCTTCGCTTTTGGAGACGTTTAAGTTTAAACTCTTTATTAAATTTTGTCTTGTAGGTAAAGCAGTTTTGTTATACTTGCATTTCTGGATGTAAGAGTCTTATTTAATCTATAAAATACTGTAAAATGTCGTGGAAAATATAATAATAATAATAATAAAAATCAGACTAGTTTAGCGCTAATGTAATTAGCAGGGCAGATTAGTGTAATATGGCTGACTCATAATACTCATAATGTAGCTTGTAAACGATGTTATTTATTTTGTTCTGTCCAGGAATAAACATGCAGGCTTTTCTGAAAGGATCTACAAGCGTTAAACCGCAGAAGGACAAAGCCACAGCTTCGAGCAGTGGAGAGAACAAGCGACAGAAAGCAGTGCCATGGGTGGAGAAATAGTAAGTGTCAGAAATACACTATATTGGCAAAAGTTTTGGGACACCCCTCCAAATCACTGAATTCAGGGGTTGGGCTCGGCCCCTTAGTTCCAGTGAAAGGAACTCTTAACGCTTCAGCATACCCAAGGGCAATTTTGGACAATTTGATGCTCCCAAATTTGTGGGAACAGTTCAGGGATGACCCCTTCCTGTTCCAACATGACTGCACACCAGTGCACAAAGCAAGGTCCATACAAAACCCTGACTTCCAGCTCCATGTTTTCCTTTTCTTTTTTCTTTTCCTTCTTTAAATATGCCTGGTGTCTAGCTTTTCTTCGACACGTAAGGCTGGCTTGGAGTCGGGGATGGGTGGGGTGGGGAGTATAGGAGTTTACAAACCCAGATTATACAAATGTGCCTTGAAACGCACACTACACCTTTACTTTGTATGTTATGTCTCTGTTTAAAAATCAATTAAAAATATTGTTGAACAAAACTTCACAAACTGTACCTGAGGAGTCTGAGAGTTTAGTTTAGCTTAGTAGAGAATCATTTAACTTCCTTATTTTTGACAACATCTTTTCTGTGCAGCATTTATTTGCATGTGCATCAGATTTTAAGTGGTTAGATTGAGGGCCGTCCGGTCAGCACGGCTCTCTCTCTTTCACGGCTGTTTTGGCATCTCCATCGTCTTCTTTCCTCTGAATTCTTTTCACAGAAATACTTCTGTTGAAACAAGTGCAACAGCATCGTCAGTGCTTGTAAATAAAATACCCAGATTGCTATAAAGTCAATGCTGGGGCTGATTTCTTTCTAGACCAGGCTGAAGATCCATGTTGTCAATCTTGTCAGGTGATCACACTTGTTGAATCACTTCCTACTTCTGCTTCCACTTTGGTGTCCATTTCATCCCAATTTGCAGACACATCTGGAACATATCATTGTTGATTGCATGTGAAATCTAAAAGCAGTGCAATCAACATGAATGTGGTTACTTCCTCATTCAGTGATGTTTCAAAATATGTTAGATGGAGAAACTATTTAGAAGTAAATAGACTAAGTGCAACTGAAACACGAATTAAAAACAAAATTTGAAAAGTTTCTGCACCGTTTTCTGCAAAGCATGAGACTTAAAAAGACGTTTTCTAATAGTAACACAGATACTGATCAGTAGATTTATTTATTTATTTTTTTTTTTACACTCTCCATTTCAGAATCTTCTTCAGGTTACTCATTTCCTTATTGACGTATTCTGTGATCTCAGTATTTAAAGGTCAATACTCTGATGCAGCTTAACAAACAATGTATTGAATGTGGATGTAGTTCTCCTGACCCTGAGCTGGCTTATACAACAATGAACATGGAGTTGATACAATGCAGATTGTATACAAGTTTTTTGTTTGGTTGGTGGGTTGAAGTGCTGCACCAAATCAGCGGTAGCTTTACTGTGACACTTTTCAGAGAATTATAAAGTTGAGAAATGAATATGAATAAGTGGTTTAAAGGTTTGCATGGCAGGATGTGCATGGATTTTGTGTAAACATCTTTTTTCCCCTCCGTTTTAAACAGCAGACCTAAGTGTGTGGATGAAGTTGCTTTTCAAGAGGAGGTCGTTGCAGTTTTGAAGAAATCGCTAGAGGGCGCTGATGTGAGTGTTTCAAGCCTACAATGTACAGAATACATCCTCTCTCCTTTCATTATTTTTACTCGTTTAATCCAGGTTCAACCATAAACAATGGTCATGGAATAGGACTGAGGCTCTAATTTGCATTTATATATGGCACAGACGGTCCCTACAAGCATTTCATTACTTGTCGTACTGTCTATGGTTGTGTATGAGGCAAATATAATGCAATGTCTACACACTTCCTTCTGTAAGATCATGGTCTAGATGAAACACACTACCACACTGCATATAACCATCAACACTCGTGTCCCAAAACAGATCCAAGAGTTTTAATATAAAATATAACGTAATATGTATTACCTCTTTCTCCTTGTAGCTCCCAAATCTACTGTTTTATGGCCCACCAGGAACAGGAAAGACCTCCACTATTCTTGCAGCTGCCAGAGAGCTTTATGGGTAAAAACACACATCTGAGCTTCCTCTATTGTACAATAAGCTACTAATATGTGAAGGTGAATGGAAACATGTGCTTCCTTCAGACTGGGGTGCCAGAAACTATGTTTTTATCTTGCCAGTGACATAAGAGCATTATTAGGAAATTATGAGCTAGCAATTGGATAGTCACTGTGATAAACAGGAGACCAGGCCTGGAGGAAGGCCATTATTTCTATCCAGAGAGCTGTCAAACACCAGGTGAAATCTTAGATACACTATATTGCAAAAAGTTTTGGGACACCCCTCCAAATCCTTGAATTCAGGTGTTGTTTTTCAGGGGTTGGGCTCGGCCCCTTAGTTCCATTGAAAGGAACTCTTAATGCTTCAGCATACCAAGACATTTTAGACAATTTCATGCTCCCAACTTTGTAGGAAGAGTTTGGGGATGACCCCTTCCTGTTCCAACATGACTGCACACCAGTGCACAAAGCAAGGTCCATAAAGACATGGATGAGCGAGTGTGGAGGAACTTGACTGGCCTGCACAGAGTCCTGACCTCATCCCCATAGAACACCTTTGGGATGAATTAGAGCGGAGACTGCGAGCCAGGCCAAAACTGGGACGTCTGCCTTTACATGCACATGAATGTAATATGGAGTTGTCCCGCCCTTTGCAGCTATAACAGCTTCAACTCTTCTGGGAAGGTTTTCCACAAGGTTTAGGAGTGTGTTTATGGGAATTTTTGACCATTCCTTTAGAAGCGCATTTGTGAGGTCAGGCACTGATGTTGGACGAGAAGGTCTGGCTCGCAGTCTCTGCTCTAATTCATCCCAAAGGTGTTCTATCAGGTTGAGGTCAGGACTCAACCCGGCAGAACAGGCCAGTCACATTTCTCCAGACCAATCTCACTTATCCCTTTGTGCACTGGTGTGCAGTCATGTTGGAACAGGAAGGAATCATCCCCAAACTATTCCCACAATGAAATTGTCCAAAATGTCTTGGTATGCAGAAGCATTAAGAGTTCTCTTCACTGGAACTAAGCAGTCAAGCCCAAAACCTGAATTAAATGATTTGGAGGGGTGTCCCAAAACTTTTGGCAATATAGTGTAGCTGTGCTGCATGGAAGCAACAATCCTTTGTTAAATGATTGACTAGAGCTGGTGGTTTGCTCAGTGGCGAACATGTTGTTTCTCAGATAAAGTTGCGCTAGACTGCTTGTAACTTGTGTGTAATTGTTAAGTAGTGCAGTAACAGGCTCCAAACATGGAAAATACACAGTATACAAATTGGTCATAAATTCCTCCTCTTCTCCAGCCCAGTGCTTTACAGACAGAGAGTGCTGGAGCTGAACGCCTCCGATGAGAGAGGGATTCAGGTGATCCGGGAGAAAGTGAAGAATTTTGCTCAGCTCACGGTGGCTGGTACACGGTCGGAGTAAGTTTGTTTTTTTTTGTTTTTTATTAAGATGATTACTCTGGACTATCCTTAATCCCTCCCTCCTTCTCTCTCCCTAACTCTTACCCTAAACCCTAAACTCACCTACCTTCCTTACATCCTTCCATAGTATTTCGGCTTAACACTGTACTGTCCTTCTTCCAGTGGGAAATCATGTCCTCCTTTTAAAATCATTATTCTGGACGAGGCGGATTCCATGACCGGTGCGGCCCAAGCCGCTCTCAGGCGCACCATGGAGAAGGAGTCTCGCACAACCCGCTTCTGTCTCATCTGTAACTATGTCAGCAGGTCAGACGCTTATTTCAGATGCTCTTATCAGTATACAGATTCTCTTATTTCTCATCTCAGAAGAACTCAGTACTGATATTATTAGGGTTAAACGCCTCAGAAGAGCTTAGTACTGATATTATTAGGGTTAAACGTCTCAGAAGAGCTTAGTACTGACATTAGGGTTAAATGCCTCAGAAGAGCTCAGTACTGATATTATTAGGGTTAAAGGTCTCAGAAGAGCTCAGTACCGATATTATTAGGGTTAAACGTCTCAGAAGAGCTCAGTACCGATATTATTAGGGTTAAACATCTCAGAAGAGCTCAGTACCGATATTATTAGGGTTAAACGTCTCAGAAGAGCTTAGTACTGATATTATTAGGGTTAAACATCTCAGAAGAGCTCAGTACCGATATTATTAGGGTTAAACGCCTCAGAAGAGCTTAGTACTGATATTATTAGGGTTAAACGTCTCAGAAGAGCTTAGTACTGACATTAGGGTTAAATGCCTCAGAAGAGCTCAGTACTGATATTATTAGGGTTAAAGGTCTCAGAAGAGCTCAGTACCGATATTATTAGGGTTAAACGTCTCAGAAGAGCTCAGTACCGATATTATTAGGGTTAAACATCTCAGAAGAGCTCAGTACCGATATTATTAGGGTTAAACGTCTCAGAAGAGCTTAGTACTGATATTATTAGGGTTAAACATCTCAGAAGAGCTTAGTACTGACATTAGGGTTAAACGCCTCAGAAGAGCTCAGTACTGATATTATTAGGGTTAAACGTCTCAGAAGAGCTCAGTACCGATATTATTAGGGTTAAACGCCTCAGAAGAGCTCAGTACTGATATTATTAGGGTTAAACGCCTCAGAAGAGCTCAGTACTGATATTATTAGGGTTAAACATCTCAGAAGAGCTTAATACTGACATTATTAGGGTTAAACGTCTCAGAAGAGCTCAGTACTGATATTATTAGGGCTAAAGGTCTCAGAAGAGCTCAGTACCGATATTATTAGGGTTAAACGTCTCAGAAGAGCTCAGTACCGATATTATTAGGGTTAAACGTCTCAGAAGAGCTCAGTACTGATATTATTAGGGTTAAAGGTCTCAGAAGAGCTCAGTACCGATATTATTAGGGTTAAACATCTCAGAAGAGCTTAGTACTGACATTAGGGTTAAACGCCTCAGAAGAGCTCAGTACTGATATTATTAGGGTTAAACATCTCAGAAGAGCTTAATACTGACATTAGGGTTAAACGCCTCAGAAGAGCTCAGTACTGATATTATTAGGGTTAAGCATCTCAGAAGAGCTCAGTACTGATATTATTAGGGTTAAGCATCTCAGAAGAGCTTAGTACTGACATTAGGGTTAAATGCCTCAGAAGAACTCAGTACTGATATTATTAGGGTTAAACGCCTCAGAAGAGCTTAGTACTGATGTTATTAGAATGAAACGTCAATCAGTATACAGATGCTCTTATTTGGGATTTCAGAGTTTTTACCACGTGGATGTGCTTTGTTGCAGAATCATCGAGCCTTTGACGTCCCGCTGTTCCAAATTCCGCTTCAAACCTCTCACCAACCAGATTCAGCAGGAGCGTCTGGTGGAAATCTGCGAGAAGGAGAATCTCAAATATAGCAAAGAGGTCAACATCAGACAACAAATCTTGAAGTGTTCAGAATTCTTTTGAAAAAGATTCATGTGCATATGGATATGACCGATGTCTAAACACTTGATCGTGTGTGTGTGTGTGTGCGCATGCACGTGTGTGCTCTCGCAGGGGATTGATGCGTTGGTCAAAGTGTCAGAGGGAGATCTCCGGAAAGCTATAACACTCCTGCAGAGCACAGCCAGACTCAGTGCAGAGAAAGATATCACAGAGAGCATTGTCATCGAGATCGCAGGGGTGAGCCTTCACATCTGTGTTATACACCTGCTGATTAAATGGATGTTTGAGGCTCTTTGAAAACACAATTGGGTTTTTGATCTTAGGTGGTTCCACCCAAAGTGATTGAAAATCTGCTTCAGACCTGCTACAAAGGCAACTTTGAAAAATTAGAGATTGCTGTGAAGGTGAGTACAAGGCGGATGTCCTCCACTAAAAACAGACCTAGTTCTGATGCTCAGTACCGGTTTTGGATCGATACCTGCAAAAATAATGGCTCAGTTATTGGATCCTGTTACAAATGTATTGGGAAAAATAAATGTTTTTTTGGAAATGTTTAAAACATTTAAAAAGACTGAAAAAGAATGCTTTTTTTTTCCTTTTGGGATTTTAGGATTGATTTAATTATATTTATACCTAATTTTATTAACTATCTAAATACTTTTTGTGTGAAAGACATGAATTGTCTATGAAATGCCTTCTAAAAGTTAATTTGATGTGAATGCCTTACGCAGTTTATTTAAAAAGCAGCTCATCGTCACATTTTTCTGTAAGTTGTGGTTTATTATTCATTATAGAATACATGGTCAGCTTTAGAATTATTGGCACCCTTGGTAAAGAAGTACATTAGTAAAAAAAAAAAAAAAAAATCATAAATATATTTACTTCAGATAAAGGTTAGATTTATGTTAAATTGTCATCTTAATCTAATTAATCAGTACCAAGATAACTACCAATAATTCTCCTTATCCTTCTACAATATGTATTGTGTCTTTGGCTGAATAACACTATTTCAGAATTAATTCACCAAAAATATGTGTTTAAATAATCTATAATACAAATTTTGAGTCATGTCTCCTGCCAAAGTCTTATGCTTTAATATTCAGTGCATTGTTTGGTGTCACTATACGCTTCAAAATGGAGCTGCGACTGTTTTCCGCTCTATGACATCGTTTTGCCTAATAATCGTGTGCCATACAGTCTTATAAACTGCCTACATGAGTGTGTTTCAGATTACTCACAACCCAACACTTAACATGCTGTAGCTAATCGACTGCATTTGGAATAAAGGGGACGGTTTTCTCTTATGTAGAAGGTTTAATGTCTTCTTTTTTTTTTTTTTTTTTAATACATTACATTTGAAAACAAATGCAGTTGCTTCTTTAATAAATGTTTTCTGAATAGATTATAACAGTGCCTTGGTATCCAATACGTAGCTGATTCTCCATTACAAATTCTGTCTGTATTGAGTTTGTGTCTTTAGAAAAGAGTCACTATTTTGTCTCCAATATTTACAGAATATGATAGATGAAGGCTATGCTGCTACACAGATCCTCAGCCAGTTCCATGACCTTATTATCGAGGAGAAACTGGGGGATAAACAGAAGTCTGTCATCGCAGAAAAGATGGCTGTAAGTGAAAACATCGGTGCTATACATGCCAAATACTCCTTTTCTAAGAAACCACCCCGTTTTATATTAGCACTCAGATGTTACAGCTAAAACATCTGTTTTGCTGTTGTAGCATGGAAGACTAGATGCAGATAATGTCTGACAAAATCACTAACTGGTTTCCATAAAGGCAGCTTGCAATGACATTCTGTATTGAAGGCTCTTTTGAAAGATAAACGATGAGTGTTTCATTGTCTTTAGGTTGTTGATAAGTGCTTGGTGGATGGAGCTGATGAATACTTGCAGCTGCTGAACCTCTGCTCCGTGATCATGCAGCAGGCCACGCAGAGCTCCTAAGCTCACTACAGACCTTCAACATGTGCTCTTTATCTCAGAAATTTGATTCATTTTGTACATTTCAAATAAAAATTGTAATTAAAAATGTTTTCTTACACTTTCTTTGCTTGTTATTTGCGTCTCTGGCAAATAAACGTTAGATGTGGCAGGAGCTTACTCGTGATATAAATGCGCATTTCCAGAAGTTTTATTTCTGTGTGAAATGGGATCACTTTGGGGCACGCTAGTGCTAGTAAGGCCAATTTCATTTCATCTTCTGTGTGCATCTGGGAACAGAGTTAGTTACCAAGTCCAGTCCAGAGGCTGAGGCCAATTGTAGTGCTCAGCCAAGTGAAACGTCTCTTTGCTGAGAGTTTATTTAGTTTTTCGGTCCTGTCCCAATATTGTAGCTATGTATCTACAATCAGACATAACATTATGAGCAGTGAGAGGTGAAGTGAACTGATTATCTCATCATGGGACCTGTTAGTGGGTGGGATATATTAGGCAGCAAGAGAACATTTTGTCCTCAAAGTTAATGTGTTAGAAGCAGGAAAAATGGACAAGTGTAAGGATTTGAGTTTGATAAAGGGCCAAATTGTTTAGGCTAGACCACTGGATCAGAGCATCTCCAAAACTGCAGCTATTGTGGGGTGTTCCTGGTCTGCAGTGGTCAGTATCCATCAAAAGTGGTCCAAGGAAGGAACAGTGGTGAACCAGCGACAGGGTCATGGGCGACCAAGGCTCACTGATGCAGGTGTGATCCAACAGACGAGCTACTGTTGCTCAAATTGCTGAAGTTGTTAATGCTGGTTCTGATAGAAAGGTGTCAGAATACACAGGTCAGGGCTGTTTTGGCAGCAAAAGGGGGACCAACACAATATTAGGCAGGTGGTTATAATGTTAGGCCTGATTGGTGTGGGGATGCTCAGTGTTTAAGGCATGGGACTACTGATTAGAAGGTTGTGAGTTTGAATCCCAGTACACCAAGCTGCCACTGCTGGTCCCCTGAGCAAGTCCCTTAACCCTCAATTGCACAAGTCTTTCTGGATAAGGGTGTCTGCCAAATGCCTTAAATGTATATGCACTTTCAGCTTACACAGCTAATCCTTGCCTCTTTAGGGGTTGAAATGTAATTTTGTTATGCCAGTGTAATAGTGTTCTGTCTATTGCACTAAATTCACCTACAGTAGTATTGGATATAAACAAAAATATTCCCCTCTTCACTCAGCCTGGTCACTTTATGCTTGATTTCCACATGTTTATCACTGAGTGCCTTTCCTAGTGCTCTACCAGTAACCCACAACTTTGCATACCTGCTCTTATTTGCTTATATTCATGGGTCCCTACATTGGCTCATGGCTGTGTTCACATCAGGAAGCGAGTGTGGATGAATCTGTCTGTACTTCTCCTATTACTTTACAATAGATAGCCCTCTCCTCAAACCTCCTCATCACTGCCTTAAACTGTAAAAATACACACAATCAAGCAAAGATCATGGTTAATCAGTGTGAAATAAGATACACAATAGTGTCGATTACTTCACAAACTCACCAGCAAACATGTTTATTTTCCAGAACGCTCAAATACATTTCATAATCAACAAAGTGCTATTTATTATTATTATAACTAAACACTGGCTCAAAAAGCCTGCACTACCTCATGGTTATAAATAATTTACCAGCTTTAATACAAGCGTAAAATAATCTAAGATAAAGTGCTCATATAATTTAGAAAGGTCAGGAAATCTGACCCTTGTGCTACAATAACTGCAGACGTTATGTTAACTACGCCTAGTCGGCTGTCTCGATGCAGCACGTATACCTTGTAGTCTGCGGGATAAAGAGCATCTAATACACACACCTTTATTGTACTAGGAAAAATACCTATGAAGGAATAATTTTAAAGCACCCATGTCGGATAAGACATCACAGAGCACGCCGCTTTCAGCATCGAGACCACACAATTTAAATATGGTTTCTGTTAAAATATTGACAATGAGCCACTGTTCTTATCGAACAACAGTGAGCACTGCGTTACCGAACAACCAGCTCAGCTATTTTAAATCAGATCAGCCACGTTCATGGGCATCTCCTCAACTGTAGTGTTGTAAAAAGTCTCAATGTCTCGAAGGATCCTCTTGTCTTCCTCGGTAACAAAGTTAATAGCGACACCCTTCCTGCCGAAACGGCCACCGCGTCCGATTCTGCAGAAAACGGGTGGTAGGGTTATAATGGTGCAATGAGTGCTTAAACATGTTAGGGTTTGAGTGAAATGCTAAACAGCACAAACCTGTGGATGTAGTTTTCTCGGTTGGTGGGCAAATCGTAGTTAATGACCAGAGACACTTGCTGCACGTCGATGCCACGAGCCTACAAGGAAGTCAGGAAAGGAGAGTGGGTTTTTAACACATTTAACAGAAAATATTCCTCCGCTGAAAATATCCACTGCTACTAAGAGAGTTAAGATAGCAGGAAAGTACACTGAACCAGGCATAACATTATGACCACCTGCCTAATATTGTGTTGGTCCCCTTTTTACTGCCAAAACGGCCCTGATCCATCATGCACTGTGTATTCTGACACCTTTCTATCAGAACCAGCATTAACTTCAGCAATTTGAGCAACAGTAGCTCGTCTGTTGGATTGGATCACACGGGCCAGCCTTCGCTCCCCACGTGCATCAATGACCCTTGGCCACCCATGACCCTGTCACCGGTTCATCACTGGTCCTTCCTTGGACCACTTTTGATAGATACTGACCACTGCAGACCGGGAACACCCCACAAGAGCTGCAGTTTTGGAGATGCTCTGATCCAGTGGTCTAGCCATCACAATATGACCCTTGTCAAACTCGCTCAAATCCTTACGCTTGCCCATTTTTCCTGCTCCTAACACATCAACATTGAGGACAAAATGTTCTCTTGCTGCCTAATATATCCCACCCACTAACAGGTGCTATGATGAGGAGATCATCAGTGTTATTCACTTCACCGGTCACTGCTCATAATGTTATGCCTAATCGGTGTAAATATACATGTGTAAAACTATATCTCAGTAATAATATGATCAGCAACTTTACTTGTTTTCTAGACGAGACTGCTGATTTAGATAAAACTTTAAAATGAAAACAATATTTAATACAGTCTATGAGATGTCAGTGTTCGGTCTTTGTTAGCACGAGTAGTGATCATTAGAAGGATCCCTCTCTTGGATTCCAGTGATGGTTATAAATTGTAAACTTATTCTAAGATTATTGTTATTACTTATTATTTTCCAGATTTAAAGACGTTTAATATTTCTCGCAAAAGATGTCTTGTGAGGTACGAATGAGAATGATTAATGCCTGTTCTCTTTGAAGAGCTCTGAATGAACTTGTGAGGTTAAAGTGAATGATTTTTTCCCCAAAACTGTTCTGGTTTGTCTTCTTCTGCAAAGATCTCCACCCAACCTGACTATTGCAACCCGTGCAAAGTAAATAAGTTGCGCAGAACATGCTAAGTAGATTCTGACTTCCATACACACGTTAAGCCCTTCGTTACCTTGAGCCAGTATGGAATTACTGTATTAAAGCTGGTAAAGATTCCAGCAGGTATGAGCATCATGTTCTGAATGTGGAAAATGTTCTCCTAAAAAGAACAGTTAACGTGTTTTAGGGAAATTCAGTGGATCAATTCAATTCAATTTATTTGTATAGTGTTTTTAACAATGGACATTGTCTTAAAGCATCTTTATAGAAATATAGAAACATAGAAAAAAATAGTAAGTTTAAAGTTAAGTTACTATTTATCCCCAATGAGAAGCCTGGGGTGACGGTGGCGAGGAAAAACTCTCTGAGATGATATGAGGAAGAAACCTTGACTCAGAAGGGTGACACTGGACAGTAAATAATGTCCTTTCTTCAACAGCAACCAAGAGCTCTCGAGGAACTAATAGGTCAGTGTAGTTTCTGATAAACTTAGCACTAATTCCTTCCTGCCGAAAGGATCAATAGCCTCTGAAAAGAATGCAGCAAATTCACCAGCAAATCCGTAGTGATCAGCACCCTGCTGGATCCAGATCTGAACTCCCTCATAATCACATCGCGTTCCTTCTGGTCCATGTCTCCATGCTGAAAAGATCAGAGCTGGGGGTCAATACCATACCAGAATCTTCAAATATGATCAGCAAGGCTGGATTACAAAATGATGCAATTATCTAGTGGTGAAAATTGACCTATTCAGCGATAATACACAGACAACAATGCATTTTGTTACAACAAAAGAGTACAGAGTGCATTTAATTTCAACTTACTGGTTAAAGAAATATAAGAAAACACCTTAGTGGTATACTTATTCTCTGTTAAGGCCATGATATAGTCATCAATCATGAGTAATCAGGGAACAACACATGCATGTCATCACACTGTGGATGTCTGTATTTTGGGATATTTTAGATTTTAAGCCAAATTTTGACTACAGGTTTCTTAAACTGTTCTAATCAGGCACGATTTTTGAAACGTACGTGGGATGATCATAAGAGCAGGATGATAAAGAGCCAAAAGCTACAGTAATCAATGAGAAGCAGGTTACCATGACAACCCTGCTTTTAAAGACACACATGCAATTCATCAGGCTTCTCATGGTTTTTTTGGGGGTTTTTTTAAATAAAAGAATATCTTTATATATATTTTGTCCCAAAGCGTAGGCTTCCTACCAAAGCAGAGACGGTAAAGTCGCGAGCGTGCATCTTCTCCATCAGCCAGTCCACCTTCCTCCTGGTGTTCAGAAAGATCACGGCCTGGGTGATTGTCAGAGTCTCATAAAGGTCACAGAGTGTGTCTAACTTCCACTCCTGTTATAAGAGATATAAATAAATGATCTAAAATATGAAGCATATCTCAGGTGTTGGATTGAAAATGTTACATCAGACAGCATTAGCATGAATAAAATATTTCTGATAATAAAATATACACCGATCAGGCATAACATTATGACCTAATAATGCTGTGGTATCTGGCACCAAGATGTTAGCAGCAGATCCTTTAAGTCCTGTAAGTTGTGAGGTGGGGCCTCCATGGATCAGACTTGTTAACATCCCACTGATGCTCGATTGGATTGAGATCTGGGGAATTTGGAGCCCAAGTCAACACCTCAAACTCGTTGTTGTGCTCATCAAACCATTCCTGAACCATTTTTGCTTTGTTGCACGGCACATTATCCTGATCCACATGAATGGCAGGACCCAAGGTTTCCCAGCAGAACGTTGCCCAAAGCATGACACTACCTCCGCCGACTTGCCTTCTTCCCATAGTGCATCCTGGTGCCATGTGTTTCCCAGGTAAGCGACGCACATGCACCTGGCCAAAAACATAATTTATCAGACCAGGCCACCTTCTTCCATTGCACCATGGTCCAGTTCTAATGCTCACGTGCCTATTTTCTGCGGTGCACAGGGGTCGCCGGTTCACCACTGTTCCTTACTTGGTCCACTTTTGATAGATACTGACCACTGCTGACCGGGAACACCCCACAAAAGCTGCAGTTTTGGAGAAGCTCTGATCTAGTCATCTAGCCATCACGATTTGGCCCTTATCAAACTCAAAGCTCAAATCCTTACGCTTGCCCTTTTTCCTGCTTCTAACACACCAACTTTGAGGACAAAATGTTCTCTTGCTGCCTAATATATCCCACCCACTAACAGGTGCCATGATGAGGAGATCATCACCTGTCAGTGCCGTAATGTTATGGCTGTTCGGAGTAAGTCATGCATCAGTTCCTGGGTTGAGCGCGAGATAGGATTTGTGATGAACAGCTGTTGTCTGGAATCCAGGTGATATCTGAGACATAAACATATTGTATGCACTATATGATCTTTATGATTGCTGGTGTTTTTGGTGCTCTCACCTCTCGTTCCACGTTGATGTAGAACTGCTTGATGCCCTCCAGAGTAAGTTCCTCTTTTTTCACAAGAATGCGAACAGGCTCCCGCATAAACTTTTTGGTCACTTCCAAAACCTCAGTGGGCATCGTTGCAGAGAGAAGCACGACCTGGAACAGAGACGAGACAAGCTCAATGAGGAGGGGCTGCCTTTAATACAAAACCCGTCTACAGACTTTATTTCACATCTGACCAGAATGCCCTTTAATCAGGAGAAATGGCACAGTGATGCAAACCTGTCATGCTCCACTGGCTCAATATATCTACAAATACACAATATTTTCCATTACGCCTCATGAGTTCTGTGTTCCTGACACATTCATGGAATATTTTAATACAGCGGTGCTACACTACCGTCAAACAACAAGCAAAAGTAAAAAATCACTGGTGCTCACTTGAATGTTGGTGCTTAGCTTCTGAAAAATTTCATAGATCTGATCCTTAAATCCTCGACTCAGCATTTCATCAGCTTCGTCCAAAACAAACATCTTGATCCATTTAGGAGCTGTGCACAGTGAGAGGGAATTTAAAGCGTGCGTGCTGTGTCTGTATTTTATCTACGAGTGTGCTACTCTGACTTACAAAAAGCATCAGGATAACATGATGGCGTTTTGTAAATGCTATCATTTAAAAAAAGAAAATGGAATTTACACAATAGAGTTATCTTCAGGTATACTCGGCATGAAAGACACGATTTTGCTCAGCAATACAATTTATACAAACTTAATAAAAATAGAAATAAAAACCATCCTTGTGATTCATTATTAGACATTGCAAAGCCCTAAGTAGCAGTGTTTAAAGGCTGTTTTGTATAGTTTTGCTCACTAAAAGTCTCATTTTAGAAGAAAAAAAAAAGTTTACATATACACTATGTTGCCAAAAGTTTTGGGACATCGATCCAAATCATTGAATTCAGGGGTTGGGCTCAGCCCCTTATTTCCAGTGAAAGGAACTCTTAATACTTCAACATATCAAGACATTTTGGACAAGTTTCAACAATTCATTCATTCATTGTCTACCGCTTATCCAATCTATTCTCGGGTCACGGGGAGCCTGTGCCTATCTCAGGCATCATTGGGCATCAAGGCAGGATACACCCTGGACGGAGTGCCAACCCATCGCAGGGCACACACACACTCATACACTCACACAATACGGACAATTTAGAGATGCCAATCAACCTACAATTCATGTCTTTGGACCGGGGGAGGACACCGGAGTACCCGGAGGAAACCCCAGAGGCACGGGGAGAACATGCAAACTCCACACACACGGCGGAGGCGGGAATTGAACCTCCCACCCTGGAGGTGTGAGACAAACATGCTAACCACCAAGCCACCAAGCCACCGTGCCCCCCTAGTTTCAATAATATTTTTATTAATTTTTAAAAAGAGACAAGGTGTAGTGTCCGTTTCAAGGCACACTTGTATTATCTGGATTTATAAACCCCTTACACACACCCCTATATTGGGCAGGGCCCCTTAGTTCCTTTCACTGGAACTAAGGGGCCCAGCCTAACCCCTGAAAAACAACCCCTGAATTCAAAGATTTGGAGGGCTGTCCCAAAACGTTTGCCACTATAGTGTACAAATCTTAAAAACTAGAACTATATTATAACCTGTATACTTCAGTTCACACTTTAAACCAGTCTTTTTTCAATTTTATGAATTGTGTAAATTTCATTTTTTTGGCTAAGCCACAGCTTTTATATCTTTATACTCGTATTAACAATTATATTGGTCAGTTTTAAACTACTCACACAGAAACCTCCTGTTTAACATGTCGAACACACGGCCCGGTGTCCCGACCACTATGTGGTAAGCCTCGGCTTGGAGTTTCTGCATCTCGTTTCGCACGTTTGTTCCCCCAATGCAGGCATGGCATGTGGCACCCATATAGTCACCGAGTGCCAGGATCACCTTCTGGATCTAATGACCGAAACAAACCGACAAAAGAAAAAAAAAATTGTGTAAATGCGAAAAATTCAAAACATTGTATTTTGGAAAGATTGAAGAATGCATGTTTGTACCAAATACATTGATTTCTAAGCCTTAAAAAGGTGAGATGTTTGGGGTGAGTATCTTACTGCAGCGTCTCAGAGAGAGCGCACCTGTTGGGCCAGCTCTCTGGTCGGAGCCAGCACCATAGCCTGGGTCTCCTTCTGCTCCAAATCCAACTGCTGCAGGATGGAGATGGCGAACGTGGCTGTCTTGCCGGTTCCCGACTGAGCCTGAGCGATAACGTCATAACCTTAAAATATAAAAAGAAGACAAGAAACTAAATTAAAGCAGTAAAAATCTAACCTGCCCCTGGTGTGTTTCTGCAAACTTGCTGATGTGGTTTAGTGGCTTTTCTTCTTGATTAATTTGGCATAGCTCCGTAGTATGCGATTATGATAAAAACGTAGTCCTACTGTGAAGTGAAATATTTGAATATGGGCTTTCAACATTAATAATGTCATTACATAGCTTATAGATGTCACTAGAAGACGATCTACAAGACAGCGAGCATGAGGGCATGTACACTATATTGCCAAAAGTTTTGGGACATTTGCCTTTTCATGCAGATGAATGTAATACGGAGTTGTCCCGCCCTTTGCAGCTATAACAGCTTAAACTCTTCTGGGAAGGCTTTCCACAAGGTTTAGGAGTGTGTTTATGGGAAGTTTTGACCATTCCTCTAGAATCACATTTGTGAGGTCGAGAAGGCCTGGCTCACAGTCTCCGCTCTAATTCATCCCAAAGGTGTTCTATCAGGTTGAGGTCAGGACTCTGTGCAGGTCAGTCAAGTTACTCCACACCAAACTCGCTCATCCATGTCTTTATGGACCTTGCTTTGTACACTGGTGTGCAGTCATGTAGGAACAGGAAGGGGTCATCCCCAAACTGTGCCCACAAGAGCAAGAAACTGTCCAAAATATCTTGGTATGCTGACGCATTAAGAGTTCCTTTCACTGGGACTAAGGGGCCGAGCCCAGACCCTGAAAAACAACACCTGAATTCAATGATTTGGAGGGGCGTCCCATAACTTTTGGCAATATGGTGTATGAGGTATTATGATGAAATTGGATGCTGTACAGTGTACAGATGTGGAGGTGAAATCTGGACAGACTAAAAGACTAAAGCGCTGCTGCATCAGTCTCAATAGGTAGAAATGGCACAAAGACTAATTGCGTATATATGCGGCATTAGATATGTTGGCGCATATATATACGCCAGATATGCTCCTCACATCATTCAATTAAAAAATAAACTAAAACTGAAATATTATATGCTCTTGGAGCATCTCAGACCTGTTACTGGGTCAAGGTTTCAAACAGACAGCACTTACCTTTAATGCATGGAATGATTGCCCTCTGCTGAATGGCTGACGGTTTCTCAAAACCATAAGCGTAGATACCACGAAGGAGCGTCTCCTTCAAGTTCATGTCATCAAAATTGTCCGTAATCTCGTTCCAGTTGCTCTACAGAGAGGCCAAATTATCAGCTTTAAAGTCACAAGTAATTCAGCATGAAATTAAAATCATTTCTGTTTGGTGATGACGACTCACTCACCTCAATGACACCATCAGGCTCCATTCCCTCAGGGCCCCCATGGTCTCTGTCTCTAGAGCTGCGACAGAAAATAATCGTTAATGTACCAAATTACAGAAATGTGATATGAACCTAGCAGTGGTGGCGTGGTGGTGCAGCGGGTACTGCTACCACTTCACGGCTGTGGGAGCTGTCTCCAGGGTTTGATCCTGAGCTCACGTTTCTGTGTGTGTAGAGTTTCACATGATCTTCCTATGCCTTCATGGGTAAGTGGATTGTCCATGCGTAAACTATTCCTGAAGGTGTGTGTGTTTGGTGCTCTGTAATAAACTGGTGGTCTATCCAGCATGTATTTTCACTTCACACCCTGCGTTCCTTAACCAACATAAAGCAATTACTATAAATAGATAAAATAATGAAAGAATATCAACGCTGGAGAGCCATGTCCAATAGAATCATTGTGACAGTGTGTTGCTTTCGGCTGCTCCCTGTTCGGGGTCGCCACAGCGGACCAACTGGTCCGCACAACAACTTGGCAAATGTTTTACGCCGGATGCCCTTCCAGACGCAACCCTCCCCTTTTTTCGGGCTTGGGACCGGCACTGCATCCAGTGGCTGCGGCTCGAACCCGGGCCTTCTGCATGATAGGCGAGAAACCTACCACTGAGCCACCAATGCCCAGAATTATTGTGACAGTACACTCATAAAATTCACATATACACTGCATTGCCAAAGATTTTAGGACACCCCTCCAAATCATTGAAGTCAGGTGTTGTTTTTCTGGGGTTGGGCTCGGCCCCTTAGTTCCAGTGAAAGGAACTCTTAATGCTTCAGCATATCAAGACATTTTGGACAATTTCAATCTCCCAACTTTGTGTGAACAGTTTGGGGATGACTCCTTCCTGTTCCAACATGACTGCACACTAGTGCACAAAGCAAGGTCCGTAAAGACATGGATGAGCGAGTTTGGTGTGGAGGAACCTCACAGAGTCCTGAACTCAACCCAATAGAACACCTTTGAGATGAATTAGAGCAGAGATTGCGAGCCAGACCAAAACTGGGACGTCTGCCTTTACATGCACATGAATGTACTATGGAGTTGGCCCGCCCTTGCAGCTACACTGTATTCCCTAACAATATAACGAACTCATTAAAAATAAGTTAATTGTACTTAAAATTGTTTAACAGTTCATTCAACTTAAGACTTTTAAGTATTTTGACTTCCAATAATTCAAATAAAATAGTTGAAGTCATTCAACTCAAAAATTTTAATTATAAGGTTTTTTTTTCAAAAGCTAATGGCAAGATGTTAATGCATGGAGATTGAATGTTAATTTTGATTGAAATAATGAATTACTATTAAATAGTAAAACATTTGCTTCTGCATATGGAGTTGAGAATTCTCTTCATTTCTAATGTTTAAGGAATTAGATTTTGTTACTGAATGTAAATTTGAGGTAATATTTCTTAAGGTTTTGTTTTCTTTTAATTAATGAAAATGTTATTTTTAGGGAATTAAAAATTTTAAGTGGCCACTTAATACATAAGAACAGATTAACTCAAATTAACTCAAAATTATTTATTTGAATTTGAAAATTTATTTATTTGAAACTTTTTTTGTTAATAATAAATAAGCTCGATTAATTTAATTTATTGAAAATTTAAGATGTTACATGTTTGTTATATATTTTTAAGTATTCAATACTTCCATCCATCCATTTTCTATACCTCCTTATCCTACTATAGAGTCACATCAGAGAACCTGAAGCCTATCCCAGGAGACTACAGGCACAAGGCAGGGTACACCCTGGACCAGTGTATCACAGGGCCCAATCTCACACACTCACATGCTTCAGACAATTTAGAGATGCCAATCAACCTACAATGCATGTCTTTGGACTGCGTGGGCACGGGGAGAACATACAAACTCCACACACACACAGGGCACTGTAAAAAACTGGTGGGCACGGTGGCTTGGTGATCAGCATGTTTGCCTTGCACATCCAAGGTTGTGGGTTCAATTCCTGCTTCCCTTGTGTGTGGAGGTTCCCTGATGTGACCCTGTAATAGGATAAGGAGGTATAGAAAATGGAAGTATTGAATACTTAAAAATATATAACAAACATGTAATAGCTTAAATTTTCAATAAATTAATCGAGCTTATTTATTATTAACAAAAGTAGTCAGTAGTTGCTTTCGGCTGCTCCCTGTTCGGGGTCGCCACAGCGGACCAACTGGAGCGCACAACAACTTGGCAAAAATGTTTTACGCGGGATGCCCTTCCTGACGCAACCCTCCATTTTTCCGGGCTTGGCACTGCATCCGGTGGCAAGGGATCGAACCCGGGCCTTCCGCATGATATGCAAGAAACCTACCACTGAGCCACCAATGCACCTTTACTAGTAACAAAAAAAAAGTTTCAAATAAATACATTTTCAAATTCAAATAAATAATTTTGAGTTAATTTGAGTTAATCTGTTCTTATGTATTAAGTGTACTTAATTTAAAACAATTATGTTTATCTACTTAAAAAAATTGAGGAAACTTATTACCTCAAAACTTTTGATTTATCTTAACTTGCCGGGGTTTACAGTGTATAACAGCTTCAACTCTTCTGGGAAGGCTTTCCACAAGGTTTAGGAGTGTGTTTACGGGAATTTTTGACCATTCCTCTAGAAGCGCATTTGTGAGGTCAGGCACTGATGTTGGACGAGAAGGTCTGGCTCACAGTTTTGGACCTTGCTTTGTGCACTGGTGCACATATTGGAACAGAAAGGGGTCATCCCCAAACTGTGCCCACAAAGTTGGGAGCATGAAACTGTCCAAAATGTCTTGGTATGCTGAAGCATTAAGAGTTCCTTTTGCTGGAACTAAGGGGCCGAGCCCAGCCCCTGAAAAACAACACCTGAATTCAGTGATTTGGAGGAGTGTCCCAAAACCTTTGGCAATATAGTGTATATGCAACCAGTTATGTACAGGCTACTTTTCTCCTAGATTGTTTGATGAAAGTTAGGCATGTACAATTATTAGGCCAAGACTGGCTGAATTCTAAAAAGCTGCTAATTAAATCTGTAGAGCACTACATAGTACATATAATTAGTTAATTTAACTTAATTAGTGGCTCATGTAGTGTACAGGGAGACAATTGGAACACAGCCCCAGTTAATGGGAATTAGCTATATATATATATATATATATATATATATATATATATATATATATATATATATAAAACTAATTCCCATGATGATGAAGACAATTATATGCCCCTTGACATTTTTAATATATATACACGTATGTGTGTGTGTGTGTGTGTGTGTGTGTGTGTTCAAAGGCTAGCCGTTATTAGCCCGTCCCACATATAACGCCAGTTGACGTTAGCTTGCTGGCTAATGTTACTACAGTACTAACCAAAACACAAATTAGCTACCCAGTTACACTGAAGTCTGCTTGTTTTAAATGTGCAAGGCGGGACTAACAGATCAGGATGACACTGAACCAAAACAGCGCTCACGTCCATGATGCTTATGCGCGCGTAATAGAGCGGTTATTACCTGTTATAATCTGCAGAACCGCTAGACATGATCCGACCGAAGCTTCAGAGCTCGTTTAAAGAGGAAGTACGCTGCCTGCGCAATACATATCAATCCGCCGACTCGCTCGTTCTCTGTAGTTCCGGCAAAGTTTTTAAAAACGAAACGCTGGCTGCAAAACAGCTTTCATCTCATTTTATTATAACAAATGAACACAGTTTTAACACGATATTAGGCAAATACAAAGCTCACCATTCAAAATTTCAATGTAAAACACACGAGTTTATGAACTATATCAAGCCACGGAGGGATATTGCAGTAAGACACATTTTATGGGGTTTCCCTGGAATTAAAATGGCGACCGAAGCAATGCATTATGGGAAATGAGGTCTGAAATTGCATGCCCGAGAAATGTCTTTTCATTCATCTTCAACAATACTTTTTGTAACCATACTAATATAAAAATTCTTATATTTCAGTAGTAAAAACTTTTAAAAAAGTAGTATCAAAAGTAGCTTTACTAACTTTAAAAGTAACTTTAAAAACCTGTACACTAACTCACATTATCATGTGTTCAAAAATGGACACTTCAGGCATAATCATCCAGATATTTCAGAATGAAGGGAATAGACACGTACCTATACTCTACTTCTAATCTGTTATTATGCTATAATGTATACGTTAATGTATACACATTAAATATATAAAACAATCCTCACTCCGTGTCAAAGAACAAAGCATAAATCATGAGCACAAAGCAGCACTGAATACAAGTAATACACGTGATTTGACTTGTTTTCAGCGTGTATATAAGTAAAAGTTTGAATTTGTGAGCTGCACTGATGTCAGAAAGGTCTGTTCCTGTTGCGAGTGTTGATGAAGCCGAGCATAGAGAAGGCACTCGCTGCTGCTGTCACCAAACTGATCGCACCGATTGCACGCGTTGCCTAAAAAGACAGAAAACCAGGTACAATAAACGTAATATATGATTGATCTGAATGCAGTTAGGTCTATCTGTGTATTTTTCAAAATGAAAGGAGCATGAAATTTCCTGTCTGGACACAGTGCCTTGTATAAATATTGACCCCCTTAAGCATTATAAATGTAATAAAAAAGAAAAAAAGGCCAAAAGAAACCCCCAATACATATAAAAGTGTGATTGCATATGTATTCACCTTTGTTAGTGTTAAACCCTATCAGAAATGACATGATTCATTAAATGTAGTTCCCAAATTGCATGCTGATTTGACTGATTTCTGCTTTGATGAGACCAGAAAAGGTCTATTTGCCCTCAGTACATACTTTCTTGCAATTCTACATTTTCTAGCTTTGGTACACAGTACTATAGAAACTGCATGGTGGCGGTAGCATCATGTTGATGAGACTGGGAAACTGGCCAGGCTTGAGGACGATAAGGGTACAGACAAACAAAAAGGGCATTCTTTGAAGAAAACCTGTTCCAAGAAACTTGAGAGAAACATGAAACTGAACGAAACTGTACCTTTCATCAGGACAACAGTCCTAATAATAGCGCTACAGCTGCACTGAAGTGTTTCAGAGACTAAATGTGTTAGAATGGCCCAGTCAAAGCCCAATCCTCCATCACATTGAGAATCTGTGGTAAGACATACTGTTAATCAAAATTTTCTGTCCAATCTGACAGACCTGAAGCAATTTCCTTACGAATAAAGTGCATGGATAAAGGATCAGGATCAGGATCCTCAAGAGTTAGGAATTCATTTCCACTCCACATTGTAGCACTGTAATATGTGAAAAAGCTCAAGTTGGTGAATACTTATTTAAGGCACTGTATGCTCTCTGTTCTCGTACAAGACGTCTAACAATCCTGGACTCTGTACTTTACAGAAATTGTCCTGTATTTAATGACAAACAGAAATGCCAAAAGGTGGAAAACCTGCTCAGATACACCCTCGCCATATCTCAGCAGGGTGACAAAGTGCTCGCAGTTGCTGCCCAACAGGTCATATGACACCTCCTGACCAATCAGTAGCTGTGCTCGCTCAATGATCTCAGACACAGGCAAAGGCGTGTGACTGCTGTCATATTTATTGTTGACACGGAACGTATCTCCCCCCACGACATCCTTCAAGAGCTGCAGCCGAACCACCGCCTTCCGGGTGAACACTGACTTCACACTGGACATGGCAGCCGCTTGGCTCTCATCTGAGGGAAGAAGAGAAATCACTCACACTGCATGAACTTCTAATATTCAGAATAAATTATTGGCACCTTTCATAATGAGTAAACAATCAACACACACGCACAGACACACACACAACACATAATCTTTTGCTTAAACATATGAAGTCACTTTCTAACATACTCAGTAATGTCAGAGGATGCGGGATACTTGCACAAAACTATTGGCACCCTCACAAGGAGACAATAACACCACTTACTCTCTTCCTGCAATTTCTACCAAAGTTGGAAAGACCTACAGAGGATTTTAGACTCATCCAAAGATGCAGATGAAATACATTTGAACTTTTTCCAGGGATTGAAACTTATTTCAATCACAGGTATGGTTGTGTTTAATGGTAGTTTTACTTCTTTGCATAGTTTTCTATATCTACTGACTGTGTTGTGTTGGATTGTGTTTTGTTAAATGCTCTATGTAAAAGAAAATGTAACATTTCTTCAACTGATTCAGACCCACTGTAACCCTGACCAGGATAAAGCAGCTACTGAAGAATGAACTTCTAGGGGTGCCAATAATTTTAACACAGTACTATCACAAATGGATGTGATAGTAGTAACTTTTATAAACTAAGATGTTCAGAGTGAGTTGTAAGGCTGACGCACTCACCGACTGGTGTAAGGTTGACGATATATCCGTCTCCCAGATACAAGGCCCAGTGCTGATACGCAGATCGAAAGATCTCGATCAGGTCACCGGGCTGGGGTTCGCTGTAAGTGTCTGGGTCACTAGTGGCCATCTGAAAGAAAAACATCCCACAAGTCACAACTCAGGAGAATTCTCAGAGTTCTCAGGAGTTTGGTTTGTGTGAATCATTCAGCAGCACTTCGACTAAGAGCTACATTACTTACGTTAATGGTTGTGTTCGGTTGATTATCCGTCATCCCACAGCAAAACTGTACATATTCTATAGAATAAAAATGTTATTTTTAATATAGAGTTCTGTTTATATCACGATATCATCACTATCACATGTGTACACACTTTAGTTAAAGTATCACAGCATAATAATCAGATAATCCAATAACCAAATATTCATGTGTCACTGGTCGAGTTGACAATGAAACAATGATGATGATGATGATGATGATGATGATGATGAAGATGATGAGGATGATTATGATGATGATGATGATGAAGATGATGATGGTGATGATGATAATGCTGGTGAAGAAGATGATGATAACGATGATGATGATGATGATAAAGACAATGATGATTATGATTATGATGAAGATAATGATGATGATGATGACAAAGATTATGAGGATGATGATGAAGACAATGATGATGATGATGAAGACGACACCAACAATGATGATGATGATAATGAAGATGATGACAGCGACGATGATGATGTGATGATGATAATGATGATGATGATGAAGACAATGATAATGATAATGATGATAAAACAATGATGATGAATATGATGATGATGATGATAATAAAGATGATGACGATGACGATGATGATGATGATGATGATGAAGACAATGATTATGATGATGATAAAGACAATGATGATTATGATGAAGGTAATGATGATGACAAAGATGATGATGATGATGATGATGAAGAAGACGATGATGATGATGAAGACGACAACGATAATGATGATGATGATGATGAAGATGACACCAAACAGATGATGATGAAGATGACAACGACGACGATGACGATGACGATGATGATGATGATGATGATGAGATGGGGGTCTTCCGTTATAGCAAAATAATCAACAATAGATTGTGATGTAGAGCAAAAAGTTGATCACTTTCCAATAACTGCAGGTGTTTTATTCCTTTTACACCACAGCAGTCAATAATAATAATTATGTCAATAATCAGGACACAATAGGAAACCACAGAACACAGCTCATGAAACACTGGAGACACCAGATAAACACACAAATAAATAAATAAATAAATAAATAGATAGATAGATAAATAAATAAATAAATAAATCTCCTCACCTCAGGAAAAAAACCTGATTTTTAAAACAGATTCATAACAAAAAAACCATCATGGACTGATGTCACTGTATAAGCTGTTGCTATGGAAACGATCCCATATTAGCATGAGTACATTAATATAAACCTGTGATTTTTCAGGTGCAGTGTGTCCTATGAAATTATGCAAATTTCTCCGCTGTGGGACGAATAAAGGATTATCTTATCTTATCTTATCTTATCTTATCTTATCTTATCTTATCTTGTAGTTGTAATATAAGGATTCTTCACTACAAGCTCAGTATTACTTCCTGATATGGATACACTATAATTGAATAAAGTGAATATCTTGCGTCACTGGAGAATGTTGGAGAATTGCCGGACAATCAGGACACACACACACACACACACACACACAGCCATACACACATACACACACAATACAGCAGCACAAGAAGCCACAGTAGCCACAAAATAATAGAGAAACAGCTAGAAAAAAATACAATAGAAGTGATAAACTATATGATATATTATTATAGACTTTTCAGTACTTTCTATGATCATCGCTATAAATTCGCTTGAACACAAACAATTTTGTGACATAAAAATCCCTGAATGTTCTAGGTGATAGTAAAGAACTGCCATTGCTATCATTTTAGTCATTTTTAAACCTTTTTATTTCATGGACAAAATGAAACTAAAGTGTGTTTAACCTGATCCTTTTTTCCTTTTTCAGATTAAGTGGATTGGCTTCTAAAAATTTTTTAGAGTTTTTCGCCCAATGTATTGTGCTGTGCAAATAAAGTCCTGAAACATAAAGCCACCTAAATCTACCAAATAGTTTAAACTACATTCATTAAAAAAAGACCCAAACTACTTACTCAGCAGCAGGAATCATGCTTGTCTGAATCTCTATTCCACCTCCATGGGAGTCAGATTAGGCTCATACGGAAAAAGAAAGCCAAATTATTTCCTCAATCTCAATCTGTAAGGCGTTGATGATGATAAAGCAGGCTAGGAAAGTGTGAAAGGTTCAGCAGTGGTTCCACAGTCAGGTCTGAGCTCTGTGTAGGCTGATTTCGCTCTGCTGGCTGACACACTAACACGCCGGTGTCATTCTCAGGTCAATGCTTTCATTATGCCAGAAAAAAAACCCTGTGCCCTCTGCTGCATCACTCAGGCCAATAAGAGGAGACGGTCAGGGTTGAACAGAGGGCTTTAGAAAAGGCATGTGTAGTGAACACCTAGGATAATAGATAAAGGAGATACAACCAAATTCTGTTCAAGTCCTAACTTTCCCAAGCCCAAGCTTCCTCTACTAGACCTATGAACAACGAACAAGACCCTTAACCCTTTCTGCACCAGGGAGTCGAAGCATGGCTGACCTTGTGCTCTGACTCCAGCTTCTGAACAAGCTGGGAAATGTGATGAAAAAAATATTTGTGTGCTCTTATACTGTATATGTGGATCAAAAAGCTTTTATTGTCATTTTGAACCAAATATAGCCGATGCAGTACACACTGATATGAAACAACGTTCCTCTAGGACCCTGGTGCTACATAAAGAGCTACTGTTGCTCAAATTGCTGAAGAAGTTAATGCTGGTTCTGATAGAAAGGTGTCAGAATACACAGTGCATGATGGGTCAGAGCTGTTTTGGCAGCAAAAGGGGGACCAACACAATATTATGCAGGTGGTCATAATGATATGCCTGGTTGGTGTAGCTACGTAAAACAACACAGAACTAATGGGTTTAAAGTAAAAAAAAAAAAATCAAACTATTAACATATAGTGAATGTGTGCATCCATGGGCAAGATAAAAGATGTGGTAGCTCAGTGGTTAAGATGTTGGACTGCTGATTGGAAGTCCCAGGACCACCAACCTTCAACTGCTCAGTTGTATAAGTGTAATAAATGTAAGACATTCTGGATAAGTGCATCTGCCAAATGCCATAAATGTAAAGTGTCTATGTATTGTACTCCACTGTCTATGGAAGTCAGTGGTTAAGGCATTTGATCAGGGTTGTGTCTCTATAATGGTGTTACTCGATCTCAGTGCAGCTTTTGACACCATTGACCACACTGTTCTACTTGATAGGCTAGAACATGTTGTTGGTGTTAAAGGAACAGCCCTCTACTGGCTCAGGTCTTATTTGATGGATCGTTATCATTTTGTAGATCTAAATGGTGACTTCTCTATGCATACCAAGGTTATGTTCAGTGTTCCACAAGGTTCTGTCTTAGGCCCACTGCTTTTCTCCTTATATATGCTACCCCTTGGTGCAATTATTCGTAAACATGGTATTAGCTTCCACTGTTATGCAGATGACACACAGCTATATGTTTCAGCTAAGTCAGATGAGAGACACCAGCTTATTAAGATTGAAGACTGTGTAAAGGACATTAGACAGTGGATGCTTACTAACTTCCTCCTGCTTAACTCTGACAAGACAGAGGTGCTTGTACTAGGACCACATGCAGTTAGAAGTAAGCTTTCTGATTACAGAATAACTGTGGATGGTCTTTCTGTTTCATCTCGTACAGCAGTAAAAGATCTTGGTGTGATTATTGACTCTTGTCTTTCATTTGAAGCTCATGAAGATAATATCACTAGGGTAGCCTTCTTATATCTTAGAAATATTGTTAAGATAAGAAATATGATGTCACTTCATGATGCAGAGAAGTAGTTCATGCTTTTGTTACCTCTAGGTTGGATAATGCCTTACTGTCTGGATGTTCCTGTAGGAGCATAAACAAGCTCCAGTTAGTCCAGAACGCAGCAGCTAGAGTCCTAACTAGAGCCAGAAGATATGAACACATCACTCCTATCTTAGCCACACTACATTGGCTCCCAGTCAAATTCCACACTGATTACAAAATACTGTTACTAACCTATAAAGCACTAAATGGTTTCGCGCCACAGTACCTGAGCAATCTTTTGGTTATTTATGATCCGCCAAGCCTACTCCGATCAAAGGGTGCAGGTTATTTGGTAGTACCTCAAGTAGCAAAGGCTACAGCAGGGGGCAGAGCTTTTTCTTACAACGCCCCACAGTTATGGAATAGCCTTCCAATTAGTGTTCGGGATTCAGACACAGTCTCAATGTTTAAGCCTAGGCTGAAGACACATTTGTTTAGTCAAGCCTTCAATGTATAGTTTTTCTTAGGTATAGAGGAGCAGATCTGGAAGGTTCATGGGCATAGAGTGTTTGGTGTACTGGGATGTTTGGATGCTGTCATCTTACCACTCTCGCAAGTCGCTCAGGTTTGCTGACTGTGAAGTGGTTGGACGCTTTATGTCGCAGGAAGCCTTCATGTCTGTGACCTTCTGGCTCTCCCTTTCAGTTATGCTGTCATAGCTAGTTCTACCGGAGTCCCTGCCTGCACTTTACACATAATCTACATTGTCTTTAAATGATGATCACAAGCATACTTAATATCTTTCTCTTTCTCTCTCTCTCTCTCTCTCTCTCTCTGTGTCTCTCTCTCTGTGTCTTTCTCTGTCGAGCTATACATCCCACTCCCAAGCTCCCAGTATTTTGAGTTTCCAGTGTGACCACTGGCTCTACCCCTGGTCGGAGTCTCGTCGCTTGGTGGTGCTCACTGATGCTGTGGATGGATCTGTGTGGACAGCCTGTGTCCAGGAGACAGCTGTGGACAGAGCCACTTGGGGACTATAACACCATCACAGATCTGCTGTTACATCTGTCAGCTTTTGACAGCAAGAAATTAGTGTCTATAAAGAACTCAGTAACTACTTTGACCTAGTAGTTCCTCATGGGCCTTTAGTTGCTGTTGTAGAAAGGACACTATTTACATTTACATTATTTACTGTCCAGTGTCACCCAAATGAGGATGGGTTCCCTTCTGAGTCTGGCTCCTCTCAAGGTTTCTTCCTCATATCATCACAGGGAATTTTTCCTTGCTACCGTCACCGCAGGCTTGCTCATTAGGGATAAATAGGGATAAAATAGTTTAATAATTTAATGATTCTTTTTTCCCCTCTCCTTTCTGTTTCTGTATTTTTGTAAAATTGGACAACTGATTGGGAAGGTTGTGAGTTTGAATCCCAAGACCATCCCAAGTTGAGTGTGTGTGTGTGTGTGTGACAGTCCAATCACTGAGTGTTGAGGAGACTGATGGCTGTATTCTTATACACGTATAATGAACAAATGCTTTTTCTTCTTAAGCATTCCAAAGTGACTGGTTCACTATTTTAGAAAGTCATTAAAAATTATTTGTTTTAAAAATCAGATGTCGTATACATTGATTGTCAAGTTGAAAAAAAAAAAAAAAAAAAAAAAAGTATATATATATATATATATATATATATATATATATATATATATATATATATATATATATATATATAAACAAACAAACAAACAAACATATAAACAAACAAATAAATAAATAATTTCAGCAAAATGACAACAGCTCATTTTGGTTGCAAATGGGTAACAGGATTACATTTGAATAGACATAAAATGACAAATACACAAAATGTAGTTAATTAGCATCCATGCTAACGATATGAGGACATTAACGTCATGCAAATAATCAGCTTAAAATTGTTATTTTTTAATGAATACATTTAGTTCAATCTATAATTTGATTAACAGCTGTATTTTCAGTCAGTAATACCGTATAACTGGAAATAAAATTAAAAAATAAAAATAAAAAGACCTCTTCTCATGATCGTTGGAAATTTGGATGATGTCACTTCCTGTTGAACTATTCTGTAGGAGTGAATGGATTCAGGTAACAGGGTTGAGTGGTTTTATTTTCTAACATATAATGGACAATTTGTAGAAAAGCTCGATGTTCCCTGCATGAGATATTAAATGGATTCACACAATAAAGCAAAAAAAAAAAATACTACCTTTGAAAACTTGTTAATGATTACGTTTGATTTCAAGTAAAATAATAGTAAATTTTACAAAGTGATAACCTTTCAGTTCTCGCAGCAGCCACTATGTGGCAGCAGCCGTCGGCTTCCTAAGTTCATGCCGTGTTGATGCAATTTGTTCAATTTCTAAATGATTTCTAAACGATTTCTAAACAAACACAGCTGGCTTTAAGCATATAGAACGCCATTAGTGTATTCAATTGCCTATATTCGGGAGTCTGCTTACAACAGTGTTTCGTTGCTACGCTCCAAAAGCCCGAAGGTTCCCTAGAGGAAGTCATTACAGACTCAAAATATTTTTTTTCCAGCCTGTATTCGGAGTTCTGGATAACGATTGGCCAGTAGAATGACGCATCCCGAAATAGGATTGGCTAACAGGCGGAGTCAATCCATTATTCAGGCGGAGTCAATGGATTTAACAAATGGACTTTTTGTGATTCTGTAATAAGAGCCAATCATGGAAGAGAGGCGGGTTTTATTAAAAAATGTGGGTGCGTTTAAAAAAATTTTGGGACAAGTTCTCGCGAGAAGATAAGCGGAAGTTAGGTATATGGGGCTTTGGGCTTTGGTTGTTGGACGGCATAAGGCTGGGTTTGGACGGGGTTTAGGATGACGGCGAGACGAAAGTAATGGTGTGTGTTTTTTTATCGTTAAACATGTTATCCATGTGTGTGTAATTTGCAGCCGGTTGAGATCGGGACAGAACTTGGGCGTTTTCATGTTGTGCGATTTGTTCCTGGCGTTGTTGTTATTGCGCGATCTCCAACTGGCGCTGTTGCCAGAGACGGCTTTCACTCGTTTTTCCCAGGGTCATCGGCCACTGCGCTCTTCTCCATACCGAGACTACACAAAATGACAGGAGAGAAGATCCGCTCCCTCCGCAAGGACCACAAGCCGGGGAAGGACGAGGATTTGCTCGGTCCGGACGAGGAAGCCGCGACCGGCACCTTCACGTCGTCCAGCAGGACTAACAGCAAAGGCAAAAGCAACAAGATCTTCAGCAACCACAAGATCATCAAATCCTCGTCGCAGCACAGCCACAACAATCAGCAGCAGACTCACATCAACGCCAACACTAACGGTATCTCCACCCCGGAAACCATCGACGATAAAAACAAAAACCCGATTATTCGAAGCGCCGACGATTTCCCGGTGCACGAGTGCGTCTTCAAAGGAGACGTGCGGCGATTATCATCGCTTATCCGCACACAGAACATTGCACAGAAAGATGTTCACGGTAAGTTTCATCCCGTTTCTTCTTACATTTAGACTTCTGGCCTTTAACCACTAAGCTACCATAGAGTAAAAGCTACCGCGGAATAAATGAGCGCGTTTACATTTATCTTATTTTATACAATTGAGCAATTGAGGTTTAAGGGCCTTCCTCAGGGGCCAGCAGTGGCAGCTCGGTGGGATTCAAACTCACAAACTTCTGATCAGTAATCCAAAACCCAGGGCCCTTGTGCATGGCCCTAAAACCTCAATTGCTCAGGTGTATAAAATGAGAGAAATTGTAACACACCCTTATCTAGAGTGACTTACAATTGATCTCATTTTCTACAACTGAGCAATTGAGGGTTAAGGGCCTTTCTCAGGGGCCAGCAGTGGACCTGGGATTCAAACTCACAAACTTCTGATCAGTAATCCAACACCCAGGGCCCCTGAGCAAGGCCCTGAAACCTCAATTGCTCAGGTGTATAAAATGAGAAATTGTAACACACCCTTATCTAGAGTGACTTACAATTGATCTCATTTTCTACAACTGAGCAATTGAGGGTTAAGGGCCTTTCTCAGGGGCCCAGCAGTGGACCTGGGATTCAAACTCAAAACCCTCTGATTAGTAGTCCAACACCTTAACCACTAAGCTACCACATTCTTCCAGGTTACCTAACAATTTGTTCATCAACACACAGATTTCTTCATGTACACCATTCATTTATTCGATTATTCCAGATTCACATGCAGACTATAAATTAACCCTACAGTACATGGAGTACTAAACTACCTTTGCTATTTAAAGCTCTACATTTCCAGGTTAAGTATACTTACTAGGCCACTGAGGGAACAGGTACACTTTAATTCCCTTTATTTGAGATGACTAATGATGTTTCAAAAAATAATTAGCACCACGGCTTCTTGAGGATGTTTATCAGATGTCATTAGTCTTTATTGTAATTGGTTGGATACCATAATGCAGGGATTCTTAAACTAGTGGTTGTTGTGACCCTTTTTGGGGTTTCCTCTTTTGTTTTATTCAGCTATTTTATGAATTAATATTAGGAATATAGATTTCGTGGGCTGTTACTTGGACTCATGGTCAAAAAAATTTATGTTTAAATGAATACATGGTATTTCAGTCCTTTTCACTCACCAGACTCGCAAAAAAACAAACGAATATCCCCAACCATCTACCTAAGTAAACAAGTGTTATATCTCAAATCATACTTTATGTACTATTCTAGACCGTTACTGAGTACTAACAAGATCCAATTTTAATATTATAGTTAGAATTTAAGTCTAAAATTCTCTCATGTCTCATTCAAGCCCTGTTGAAAAGTCTTTTGCGTATCAATCTTTACACTTTTCAGCGTAAGCGCAGTGTTTTCGATTCAAGATACAGTTCATGACACCACTCACGACGACAGCACATCAGTGCGCTTAACACCGCTAAACATTTTATAGCTGAGATGTTTCGGCTCTGATGTGAGAAAGATAAGCAGTGAGCGTGTCTGAATAATAATGCTCGTATTACCGCTGGTAATACTCGTATTACCGCTGTTTTGCATACACGCATACAAAATCTTCCATCAGGTATAATCCAGGCTGGTAACATATACAATGTTACAGGGTTTAAATTAAGGCTTGATTTTAAGATTTGTAATCATTTTTAAATTAAATTAAAATGTTTGCTGCAATAATGTGTTAATGTTTAAAATCATACATCAGAACATTTTTTATGCTAGGAGGATGATTTTCATGTTCACTTTCCAAGTCGTAGTATTTAAAAGACATGTTTATTTAGATTTAAAAGCTTGCAGTTCTCAGTTCTGTGCTAACTAACTAACTAACTAACTAACTAACATCTCTAACTGTAAAAGCCTCAACTAGTAGATGAAATAACATTTTTAAAATTTTTGTATTTGTTAGGCTCATGCTGTTATTTAAAATTAGACCACAGCTTTTCGAATCTGATTGGTCGAAAGGATTTAACGAGTTATCTTTTCTATAGTAACGCCTTACATTACGGAATTGGATCGTTTTAGCTCGTCTTGTGTGATACAACAGTTTAATCATCTTTACACAATCGTACACTGCTACGGTGCCTAGTAACGTTAACATCAAGTTTTTGAAATTTTGTTACTGGACAGGAGCCAATCAGAATGAGTCTAGAGGGAAGGGGGTGGGGCTTACTGGTTGTGTCAGTTAATGTCGCAGTTCGATATACCTGTGTAAATCACTCCAGATTTATTTGTTACACATTCCCTGTTTTATTGAAAAGAAATGGCCACTCTTTTTGAGTGAGAGCTCATTAAAAAACTCCAAAGTCAAATCGTGATCCTCCTGCTCCAAATGCGTAAAGGTTGCCAGGTCTGGAGTTGCCAGGTCTGGAGTTAATCCATCATTGAACATTATGTCAGTGTAAAATGTAAATGTTTTAAATTGTTGTATTGCACAAGCTTAACAACATAAGTGTTTTATTCTCATCTTGTTTCTATGATTATTGTTTTTTATTATACCTCAGTACTGACCTTTTTCTTTGCTGTTCATGCCTAAAGCTCATGTGTGAGTAACTAAACCTTGCAGAGTGATCATTAGTGACTCATTTCTCCTCTTCCTCAGGAAACACTCCTCTTCATCTGGCTGTAATGATGGGTCATAAAGGTAAGCAGCGACTCGGATGATCTGCATGTTGAACTGCTGCAGGAAGATTTAAAAGCTTTTAGCTCTAGCTTTTAATTGTGGTTTGATTTAGGGAAAAATATTAGTTTAAGTGCTGAATAAGTAGGCTCAGCTAAGAGATGTTTTTTTTTACTGAAGTTTGCTTTCTGAGACGTGAAAAATGTAAATTTTTTTTCAATATCGAACAGTGTTAACATCGAAATCAGCTCTGTTTTAAAATACTACCCTATTTCTTTTTACCTACAAATGGCCAAGCTGACAACGATCACTTTTTCGTTGTAGAATTTATGATTTCTAAACCCTTGTTAGAGCGACATCAGAGAAATATTTCTACTCTGTCAATCAGATCAGATGCTAATATTTCACCTGTCAGAAAAAGGAATTCACCGAACGGGAAAGGACGCAGGAGTTACTTCACTTTGTGCTGGCTTTATCTAGGTGAACTTTGACCTGCAAATTTGCAAACCTCACTCATGTGAGCAAAACAGTAAGGCATGGCTATGGTCTCGCTCCTCGCCTGCTACGTTCATATTGTTACCTGACGCACATTAAAACAGAACAACGCGTCAGCTAGCTAACGTTTAGCCTACAGACATTCTTAAACTGCAAGCTGTCATGAAAATAATTCGAAATGACCCATTTTTAAATGATAGTTTGTTTTAACAGGTTATTGATCTTGTATTGTTTTAACGAATCATTTATTAATAGTTTCTTTTCAAGATAAATGCCAAATTGATCACTACAATTTATTTAAACGAGAAATAATAATGGTGTTTAGGTTGCTTGGTGCGTGAACGAATTTCGCTTAGCTTCCACCCTGAGGTCTGAAATCATGTGGTGGAAAACTTAAAAATACAGCTTTACCTTTTGAGTGTTGCATAATTTTGACATTTCTACAAAGAAAACGACATCATATGAACATTTATGAACAAGTTTTTAATCCTTTTTACTCTTATTAGTCTGAAATTTTGTCACATCCATTATTCAAGTCCTTGTGTCATTTGTTTCTATTGAAACAAATGAGTTCATGCAGCCGCAATAGACGCAGCTCTTACAGACTAAACCAGACGAACGCCTGTTCCCTGCTCCTGCTTTTTATTCCCAGTGTGTGTGAGATGGTTTTTCTAACACATCCCGAATACGAAACAAGTCACTCTGGTTGATATGTATTCAGCTTCGGGTGAATAAATGGGTATTAAAAGCCGGCGCTGCACATACGCTGTAACTTACTTCTGAAGGATTGTATGTTTTTGTGATTGTGTTGTAACACATGTTGTCTCTTTTGGGGAAGGTTCTATGTAGAACATAAGGTTTTCCTGTCAGAAAGGATTCCAAGAATGATTATTTAAAAGCCAGGGATTAGATATGCCACCCATCTGATACCCAGAAAATAAAATTTTTGAATCAGATAGAGAAATCATTGAATTCAGTTGTTGTTTTTCAGGGGCTGGGCTCGGCCTCTTAGTTCCAGTGAAAGGAACTCTTAATGCTTCAGCATACCAAGACATTTTGGACAATTTCATGCTCCCAACTTTGTGGGAACAGTTTGGGGATGACCCCTTCCTGTTCCAACATGACTGCATACTAGTGCACAAAGCAAGGTCCATAAAGACATGGATGAGCGAGTTTGGTGTGGAGTAACTTGACTGTCCTGCACAGAGTCCTGACCTCAACCCCATAGAACATCTTTGGGATGAATTAGAGTGGAGACTGCGAGCCAGGCCTTCTCGTCCAACACCAATGCCTGACCTCACAAATGCGCTTCTAGAGGAATGGTCGAAAATTCCCATAAACATATTCCTAAACCTTGTGAAAAACCTTCCCAGAAAATTTGAAGCTGTTATAGCGCAAAGGGCGGGCCAACTTCATATTACATTCCTGTGCATGTAAAGGCAGGAGTCCCAAAACTTTTGCCAATATAGTGTACATATGTATATATCAGATGGATTTCTGTATTGTCTGATACTCACGGTTTAGGTATCATTATCGGAGAACGTGGTATCGTACAATCTCCACTCTGAATTGTATGAACCCTTGAAGAATCAAAGTAGAGTAGACACAGTTAGCGCTGTCATTATCAGTTCGTATTTTATTTTATTAGTGATAAATACCCTAGACAGCTCAAAGATTTTATGTCAAAGCAGGGTTCATTCACGTGCATTGTGAACAAATATTAACGTATAAACTTCGTGTCATTAGATGGCTATAATTTAATATCATACCTGAAAATTTGAAGCTAAAATACCAAAAACTGGCTATGTATGGCTTTGTCGAGACAGATGACTCCACTTTAATTTTTACTCCTGAATGACCACATATTAATAGTTTTTTTGAGCAAGATTAAATTCTGCATCCGGAGAGAAATGTGCTGAGCACTGAAATGAGAAATAACAGCTTCTATAGCGGTGATGAAATATCGTTGTAACCCAGAGTCAGATCTCGTCACACAAAGTGGCCACAATTTCCCATTCGGTCCAGTAAAGCTACATTCTAGAGAAGAGCGAAAATCATACAGATGGTCAACATCTGTGTTTTAAGGCATTATGAAAGCAGGCTTGAAAGGAATTTTGGCCAGAAATGAAATTTACATGAGCAGAGAGTCTGACACATGCTCCATTAGTTAATGTTGCTAACAAGAAAGGGGAACAAATAGCTAGCAGTTTAGCACTTTAGCATTTACACAGAATAAGACTGTTATCTTTCTCCTTAAGTTGTTGTAATCTTGTCGAATTAGCAGTAATGAAATTGAGAGAAATGTGAACTTTTAAGTGTTTTTGTTCCTCACGTATATAAATAAAATTTTTCTTTCTACTTAAGTGATTAAAATGAAGAGAAACCGGTTGCTAAGCAACTAGAAAATATGGAGCCTGACTGTATGATGGATAATAACTGAGGCTATTGATTAGCCTGACCTAGCTAGCACTTGGCTATATACAACAATCCTTTTTAAAAGTGAAAATTAACAGTGGAAACAAGATAAAGTGATCAGAAACATCAACTTTTACCTCACATTTGTTGGTAAAAGCTGCTAACCTTGCCACTCTGCTGTTTTAAGAAACATCACCATTGTGTGACAGGTCACGTTACAGCATTGGGAAAGGGATCTGGCCCCAAGTTGGAACTGCTTTTTGCTCTAAACATCCTTTTACCTACTTTTACAGAGAAGTGTGTGAGAGGTTTGCACATGGAGACGTTTGCACTGTGCTAAAGTGGAAGCTATACGCTTCCCTCACATGTTGGCTTCATTGCAAATATAAAAAGTAGAAAATTTAGACCTGTCATGCCTGATTGTCTAGATTTGGGCTTAATTGGTTAAGATTCTGTGTCATTTGTGGTCTCCATATTTTTTTTTTAACCCAGCACTCTGTGAGAGGATGAGCATTTTAGCATTGTCGTTTAGTAAGGGAGACGAACTTGTCTCAAACCTTTCCTCTGCTACTACATTTTCTTATGACTGTATGTCTCTCTAAAATTCTCTAGAGGGATTTTATTGAAATTATATTATTAGAAATTATTGGATTTATTTTTACATATATTATTGATGATTTGATTGGATTTTAGAACTAATCTAAATAATGTCAAATGTCCAAAATATATATATTTTTCTTCTCATAATAGCATTCTTGCTTGTTCTTCACACAGCTATGTTACTTACGTGTTCATGCTCAGAAACTCAAGACACATTAATGGCTAGCCGTTTTCTTTTTCATTGCCATTGGTGAATGAATCTGTGAATATGTCTGAGATCCGCACTTCTTATTAGTATGATATCTCAGGAGCGAGTGGTTGAATGTTTGTAGAATTTAAATGGAATTGTAACCAGCGAAAGAAATGATTAGATTAAAAGGAATTATATTTTACGGGTAGTTCTGGTGTCCAAATTAGTAAGAAGAAGGATTAGATTTGCTGGTTTATTTGTGTAATGTCTCAAAAATGTGTGGTTTAATGTATGGACTTAGCCTTGCTTCATCAACACATGAACTGAATGCATTTTAGAATTGATCCAAACATGGTGAAGATTATCATTATAAGGATATTCAAATTAGTAAAATTTCCACTGGTGTTAAGTTCTACTCAGCATCTGTTCTTTTCCAAGACACTAAGAAAGCAGTTAAATCCATAAATCTCTGATATGGCGAAAGGGAAAGAGGCTAAACTCCTCATCTCGAGAGTCCATCTGCAGTCTGTGCACGTTTATTTTGCTCCGGATTGATGAGGACGACGAGGCCTCCTCAGCTCTGGCTGCGTCCAGTCAGCTTCAACACGTGTGGTCCGGGTGTTTCCGAACACCCAGTCAGTCTGCTCTTTGTTACAACAATTATTTCTGATAGATGCTGACATTACACAATCAAGCCTCTGGGATGGAAGTCAGACGGAAGAACGAGTGGCTCCACACGATGGCTGTGTTATCAGGCCTGAGCAAACCTGATCCAAATCTGGACTCTGTATTACACCCACACATGCACTGCACAGCCGTCTCTGATGCTCTCAGGCCCTAGTTCTAGCATATGAAAATATGAATCCTTTCTACTTCTTTTTTTCCCCCACTTTTCTTGGACTAAGCTCTTTAACAAAGCTTTTTTTTTTTTGCTAAGTCTATGATGGTAATGACTACTGTGATCTATAAATGTATAAATATAGTAAAATCATTACAGTTATTTTAAAATTTTAGAAATAAAAGTTGAGGGAGATTTTATATTGGAGCTGTTTTCCTTTTAGAGCTCAAAGCCCAAGGATTGTAGGAGCTCGGTAGTGAAGGCATTGTTTTCTCAGCATTCTAGTGATTAAATGTTTATTAGTCTCCAGGCCCTTGAGGTCCAGAAGCCCTTTGATAATCACCCACTGTATAAACTCCATTCTAAAAAGACTGACAGGGGATTGTGTGTGTGTGTGTGTGTGAGAGAGAGAGAGAGAGAGAGAGAGAGAGAGAGAGAGAGCGAGAGAGAGAGCGAGAGAGAAAAAGAGAGGAAGAAAGAATCTGGAAGTGAGGAGACTGTGGGAAAAATTGCTTCAGAACAGCAAAACAATTTCACAATAACAAAATACCCAGATCATCTTCATCCCCATACAGTCTTTTATAGACTACTGAATGAGTTTCATTACACAAACATGTAACATGTTTGTTATAGCCAGGATACACATATCATTTGTGGGGGCATTGGTGGTTCAGTGGTAGGTTTCTCGCCTATCATGTGGAAGGCCCGGTTTCGATTCCCAGCCAATGCCTCAACCCCAGCCACTGGATGCAGTGCCAGTCCCAAGCCCAGAAAAATGGGAGGGTTGCGTCAGGAAGGGCATCCGGCGTAAAACATTTGCCAAGTTGTTGTGCAGACCAGTTGGTCCGCTGTGGTGACCCCGAACAGGGAGCAGCCGAAAGCAACACAGATTTCATTCATTCATTCATTGTCTACCGCTTATCCGATCTATTCTCGGGTCACGGGGAGCCTGTGCCTATCTTGGGCGTCATCGGGCATCAAGGCAGGATTCAATTGCGTTTTTAATAATGGACATTGTCTCAAAGCAGCTTCACAGAAATATAGAAAAAAACCTAGAAAAAAATGATTACGTTTAAAGTTAAGTTACTATTTATCCTTAATGAGCAAGCCTGAGGCGATGGTGGTGAGGAAAAACTGAGATATAAGGAAATAACCTTGAAAGGAACCAGGCTCAGAAGGGAACCTCATCCTCATTGGGGTGACACTGGACAGGAAATAATGTCTTTTTTTGAAAGATTAGATTAGATAAGATAAATATGAAGTCGCTATGGCTTTTAATTCTTTCCAGAAATCTTCTTGGTGAAGGCTTGAAATGCAGAACTGGGGGAATTTTGTAGACCTCGAGTACAATATTGTGTTACAAAGACTTGGGTCAGGTGTTGATTACTCTGCTAACTAGTAAAGCATTTATTTATAAGTTTTCAATAGTCCTAGGTTCAAGGCAGTGGAGTGCATGTTTACTACCTTTTTATTAAAATTCTGCCTATAAGCTTAATTATGGCCATCAATTATGCATGTGAATGAGTTCGGCTTTAAATAAACATGATCTGCGCACCAGAGAACGGACTATTAGAGTTTTATACCCGGCTGAACAGTCCTCTATTGATAACGTTTTATTTTAATACGATACTCAAGATGTTTTCGAATTATACCGTTAATTTGCCAGATTTACGGCAAGCCAGAGGTTATTTAAATGGGCCACTGAGAGCTGAATGGGAGAATATGGAGGTGTAATTATCGTTACATCCCAGCATGGCTGAATTCTCGGATCTGATTGGTCGGAAAGTGTTGATTTTGTTTTGTATAACAGCACTTCAGGGAGTTCGACGGCTGTAATTCAAGCATCAGGCTTATTATAATGCACCTCAGAAGCTCCACATGATCTACTAGTAATAACATGGATAAACTTGTTATTTAGCGAAGACAAATATATATATATAGTTGTTGATATGCTGAGATTTTCGGTAAAGTGACTTTTATTGTGCTTTAATGGAAGGAGTCTCCTTTGTCAGGGGTTTTTGTAAACAGTAAAGCTGTTCATCACAGGAAATCCATCAGGACAGGTGACTTTGCGCTTTTCCGGTAAAATGAAAGGCTGTTTTTTTTTTTGCTTATTAAAGAAACAAAGAAAGGCTGGTGAAGGAACCACTGTAAAGCATTCACGCCCATGAGTGTTTTATGTGCTGAAGTAATTAACATAGTGTTATTGTGTGTTGCAAAGGCACAACGTCAGCCTGAGCTGTCGGTTCCTTGTCCCATTTTTTTTCTACCCATAAATCAGCATTAGGATCCTCTAGCTGTTTGTAATTGCTTAAATATTTTTCGCAGGTTTGTGGAACAATAGTCACATAGTAGAAAAAAAGGGAAGTCCTCTGCTTTTAGAGAACATGAGTGATTTCCCATTTTACAAATCACAGAGCGTAAATAAAACTTGCATTTTTTTATTTTTTTTTTTGGCTTGATTACGATAAAAACAAGCCTTAAGCTTCAACTCTGTCCTGTCAAGCCTGCAGACCCTTTTCCATCATGGCGTGCTTTGGTTACTAGGCAAGGGCTTCATTAGTTGGACGCATTCCCTTGAGAGGTGAAGTCTTTAATACAAAATTAGAGCTGTTCCTTTGTGCCGCCGGCGTCAGAATGATGTTAAATTAAGCCGGGCCTCTTTTTTTTGGGACTTGTGTGGAGAGTGAACAGGGCAGAAATGTCTCGGGAGCTGTACTCTACGCTTGTGGTGCTTCATATGTTTATGATAAATGTGCCTCATTATTTTCGCATAGAAGGTTAAAGCAAATCGATTTCAAATCGATTTTTATTTGTATTATTATTATTATTATTTTTTTAAAGTTTGTATTTACATTCTTTTTTTTTTTGTATTTTCCAGAGTGTGCTCATCTCCTGCTGGCCCACAATGCACCAGTAAAGGTGAAAAACGCTCAGGGATGGAGTCCTCTCGCCGAAGCCATCAGCTACGGAGACCGCCAGATGAGTATGTTTTGCATTATTACATGTACATTTAAAATACATAACGTCGTAGTGCATTATGGGCATTTTGTAGCATCTGTACCAGATGGTACCGGATCTTATGTCTATGATATTGGACATCAAGTGCACCAAGTAGGAAATATGCTGTTATTTGAACACCGATGATGCTTTTTCATAGGAAATTGGGTGGAGCTGTTGGCACATGTGGGTGTGGCCTCTTCAGCTTTTTAGCACAATAGTAGTAGCTATATAAAGCTTCTAAAGCCAAGAAATTAAACACACATTAAATGTTGTTCTTTCGGCTGCTCCCTATTCGGGGTCGCCACAGCGGATCGTTTGGTCCGCATGTTTTGATTTTGGCACAGGTTTTACACCGGATGCCCTTCCTGACGCAACCCTCCCTTTTAACCTGGGCTTGGGACCGGCACTCTTCAGTGGCTGGTTTAGCGCCCTGCCTGGGAACTGATTAATTTTGTATATGTTTTGTTTAATGAGAGACCAGGATAAAATAAAATCACGATTGTATGTTTTTTTGCCCAATCAAATTAAAGTTAAACGGGGAACTGAAGAAAAGTAGGACTATACGTGCAATATAATTGGTCACAGCAAGCATTTGAGCCAATTGTTTGGGTTTATTCCTTTACAGTGACACACCTAATTTGTATAAGATCGAGATTATAGAAAACGAACGGTCTCTTTTTTGCTTGCTATTGTGAATGTAGTTTATGATTTCTTGTTGCTAATGTGTTGAACTCGCTCGTGCATCTCGTACACGTCTTCAAGTCAAACCCCAAATTTCTTTCTGTTTACTGTTTTTGTCAGGTATAGTTTGCCAACATTCTTTCTGTTTTGATTGAGATTAAAGCTGGACCGTCTCCACACCTGGCTTCATTTGGGTTATTCAGTGCCTTTATCACAGCCTTGTTGTGTCTGGTGCTTAATATTATGGTGTTGAACATTTTTTGAAACTTCTCATGGGTATTGTTGTATGATGGACAAACCATCACGGAGTCTGCAAGCAGGTCTTTCTTGTTTAGTTACCACGCTGATGAAGTGAAAGATGGAGCGGGTCAGTAGTTTAAAGCATGCACAGATGCTGTAATACATGTAACCATGAACAACAGTGGAAGTTTATTCCACTGTGAAAAATGTGTAAATAAAGTCAAATAAGTGGAAAGAGTCTAGACTGAAGGGCCAGAGAGAGAGTGAGAAAGAGATTGTGAGGGACCGAGAGAGAGGGCAAGAGACGGAGAGGGATGTGAGACAGACAGACAGACAGAGAGAGGGTGAGGGAGAGAAAGAGAGAGCGGGCATGAGGGACAGACAGGAATGGAGAGAAACACACAGACGGAGAGAGAGGGTGAGGGACAGGGAGAGAGTGGGAGCAGAGAGAGAGAGGGACAGAGAGAGGGTGAGGGAGAAAAAGAGAGAGAGGGTGAGACAGGGTGAGACAGAGAGGGTGAGGGACGGGGGGATTAAAGCCAGACAGGGATAGACAGAAACATACAGACAAAGAGAGGGTGGGCCAGACTGAAGGGCCAGAAAGAGTGGGAAAGAGATTGTGAGAGACCGAGAGAGAGGGCAAGAGACTGAGAGGGACGAGAGACAGACAGACAAAGAGAGGGTGAGGGAGAGAAAGAGAGAGTCGGCGTGAGGGACAGAGAGAGGGTGAGAGACAGACAGGGATGGAGAGAAACACGCAGAGAGAGACTGGCAGAGAGAGGGTGAGGGACAAACAGGGATAGAGAGAAACACAGAGAGAGCGAGAGACTGGCAGAGAGAGGGTGAGGCACAGATAGGGAGATAGAGAGGCACAAAACAACCCACTGAAAATACGTAATATATATAATCACTATTTCTCTTAAACCATCTTCTCTAATAAAAATATGAATAAAATTCTGTTCTAATAAGATGTCTATTGTATCCACTCAATTGCACCACTGATTCATCTTCACAGTGAAGTGATCAGCTATATATTAGTAGTAAAATTCAATTTATTTTTATTCATTTTCCTTTAAGGCATGCCCACTTGTAACCTTGATTGAATTCAATCCAAAGAAAATGCAAGAGCGATTGGTTTTCAGTATGATGCTGACCATTTTTCTTTTCCTAGTTAACTCATGTCCTTGGTTCGACTGTCCATGATTCAGCTCTACTAATCACTCAACAGAGCTTATATTAACGCTCTTATACGTACATTATTGTTTCCATAGTAACGGGACGGACCGGGTGAGAGAGGGCAGGGGACGGACCGGGTGAGAGAGGGCAGGGGACGGACTGGGTGAGAGAGGGCAGGGGACGGACCGGGTGAGAGAGGGCAGGGGACGGACCGGGTGAGAGAGGGCGAGGGACGGACCGGGGGGGGGGGGAGGGCGAGGGACGGACCGGGCGAGGGACGGACCGGGGGGGGGGGGAGGGCGAGGGACGGACCGGGGGGGGAGAGAGGCCGAGGGACGGACCGGGGGGGGAGAGAGGCCGAGGGACGGACCGGGGGAGAGTGCAGGAGACAGGGTGACAGCGAGAGTGAGATGGGAACAGAGCAAGACAGCAAAAGAGACGGGGACAGAGAGAGAGATGAGGACAGCGAGAGAGACTGGGACTGAGAGGGAGAGGGAGACACAGAGAGAGGGAGAGAGTTCAAAGTGATGCTTTCTCTACCATTTAACAATGATCTCTGGAAATCAGGGTAAATTAAGTAAACTGCCCCGCTGCATTCATATTCTAAAGATCATTTGGAATTCTTTCTTTAACAACAGACACATACTGGCTTCATTCTAGAAAACACCAACATATGGTGATCGATTTTTAGTCGCTTATTATTGCTGCACATTATTAGCGTCCTTAGAAGTCTATCCCTTTTAGCTAATTACTGTAGGGGTAAATTCTTCTTGGTCTCTGTCAGTTATGAGATTAAAAGGAATTTATTAGGTGTGTATGTGTGTGTGCATGCACCTCATCAGCCCTCGCTCCAGCCAGCCCCGTGGCTTTGATCAGTCGTATATTCTCGGCTTTCCAGGCTCCCGTTCTGCACACCGCCGTTAGCAACATTAAAGGTTAAAGCTTATAAAAATCCCAGCAGTCCTTGTTATTTTTTGGGGTCATTGCTGGTTTAGCTGCCACGTATTTTACTGTGTTTTTCAAGGTTGTATAAGGATGAGAATGACTGGGGGGTGGAATATCCACCCAGTTCAAATAGAAGGCTTTTCATTCGACAGGTTTCCATATGCAAAAAGCAGACAGTCTGTTATTTTTTGACTTCCCTAGATTTATACAAATAATAAAGCAGACGATATGATGATATGACTATATTTGCAAACCAGGCGGATGAGTCGTTTGGCAATTTTCTGAGACAAAATCAGGGAAGTAAGTCTATGCAGAAGTACAAAAATGTTTTTATTTCACACCAGAGGATGAGCAGGCAATCCTGATGGGCGAATATGGCCAGCTTTTACAGCGGAATTCAGTCAGATAGGGAGTGATGTTTTGGAAAGGTTGGATACTGTAGAAGCAAAATGGTGTCGCTGTGCTTGTAGCAAAGGGGTGGGGTGGTGTATAATGTGATAGGGAAAGAAAAATATTAATACTGATAACATTATTCTGTATCGGAGTAGATAAGGACATTGCAAATATGTCGCTTCCGGGTATCTGGGTACGACATTTCCCTTGAAATACAATACGTAAGGAAGTTGATTATTTTATTCTAACAGCCTACGTGAAGTCACTATTACCTCCCTGAAGTGGATTCTTTTTTTTTTTTGACAGTGTTTTATACAATAGATTTTTTCCAACCATTATAATTTTTATTAATTGAAACTTTCTTCTTATCCATTTCATATTGCGGAGCATGAACAAAGCAAGTTGATTTCTGTTATTTCAGCATTTCTTTCTTCTCTCTCAGGAGACTTATATTAGCAGTTTATTCCGAAGCAGAACATTTTGTAACGTGAAAGCTGTGGCGTGAACCAGGAAGCATGTTGCGATACCAAACCTGAGACTACCTGTAAGACAAAAAGGGAAGCGGTAGCTCAGTGGTTATGATGATGGACTGCTGATTGGAAGGCAATGGGTTTAAATCCCACCTCCTGGGCCCTTAAACAAGGCCCTTAATTCTCAAGTGCTTCTCAGTTTGTCTAGTGAGATGTGGATAAGGACGTCTACCAAATGTCTGTAGGAAGTGGTGGTATTTCGGTTGTATTAGAACTGTGCTACGATCGTGTCCTGTGAACGCAGCTCATACTTGGTTCTGTGCTTACTGAGGAAGTAAAATAATGACATTGTGGGATGCAAACAGAGAGAGACAGATGGACACTGGGAGAGAGAGAGACAGGGAGATGGACGTGGGGAGAGAGGAAGAAAGATGGACACTGGGAGAGAGGGAGGTGGACATGGGGGGGACACTTGGAGCGAGAGAGAGACAGACACGGAGGGGGAGAGGTAGAGAGAGATGGATGGACAGAGAGATGGACATAGAGACAGACAGAGAGGGACATGATTCACATGAAAGGCACTTCACCCCTCATTTCATACAACTGAGCAGTTGAAGGTTAAGGGCCTTGCTAAGGGGCCCAGCAGTGGCAGTTCGGTGGTCCTGTGGTCTTAACCACCAAGCCACCACTCCCTTCAAACATTTTCTCTTGTTAAATACTCGTGGTGGTGGTTGTTGTTGTTCTTCTTCTGGCTACTCCCTGTTTAGGGTCGCCACAGCGGATCATTTGGTCCACATGTTTCAATTTGGCACAGGTTTTATGCCGGGTGCCCTTCCTGAAGCAACCCTCTCATTTAACCCGGGCTTGGGACCGGCAATGACCATTAACTCTTCAGTGGCTGGGTTAGCACCCTTCCCGGTAACGCCAGCCCCGCCTGGGAATCGAACCCATTGAGCTTCCATGCGGTGTTTCTTTACTGTAGAAAGATTCAATAATTCAACAGCGCTGTTTAAATTTTGTACATCTGCTGCAAATATTTTATTCCGCTCTATTTTGTGTATGTGCATGAATAAGTAGTGTATTGTTCTAACTCCAGTGGACACTAAACCGTACACACACGAGAGCTAAAAGGCCGAGCTGTCACATCTAATCACTGAGCATCCTGCGTATTATTTCGCCCTTCACTTTTCTTCCCTGGAGAAAAACCGTAAATGCTACTGCACACGTGAGCCCTCTGCTCCGCCTCAGAACCCTGACCGTGTTAGAGCAACATCTCAAGATCCTGTCCCTTTTGGTCTCACTTTGATGTCTGCTCTATGTTTGACACCAGATGTATTTGATCCTCCCACATCTGTACCGAGGATGAGTGCAACATGTTCTGATGTGGTCTGAGAAATTTGGGAGGCAGGCCAGGGTGTTGTTTCTGTTTGAAAATGCTGAAGAGTTCTTTGTTTTGTGGTTCTGTAGAAACACTTTAATGGTTCTAAAAATGTATGACAAATTGAAGGAAAAGTTCACTCGTGAGCTGGAATTCTATTGGGCCATCATAAGGCTAGTATAGCTGCTATCATTTCTGGGATCGTACTTGGAGGATTGAGCACTTCCAAAAGTCCCAAATCTCCCAAATGGTTATACAGTGGAGCCTTGGCCTACGAATTTAATTCGTTCTGAAGGCGAGTTCTTAAGGTAAAAATTTGTAAAAATTTGTTGCAAAACACATTTACCCATAAGAAATAATGTAAATGCAGATAATCCGTTTCAGCCACCCAAAAATATGACCAATATGACCAACACGAAGCGTATGTAAACTGTATGGCTGCTTACAAAGAACTGACCCAAGCCAAGCATTCCATGTCAAGGCTCCTCACAGGAAGTTGTGCAACCAAGTTTGAGCTAAAAATAGAACAGACCACCCACGCCACCAATCTGTCAACAAGAAAACGCGTGAAAAACCACCTAGCTTTTGAACGCATGCTGAAGGCAGCGTTAGTATTGTGGGTTGAGTCTTTCCAAACAGCTTTCACTGACTGAAATAAAATGCGTAAAATTGCTTTGGTTGGCTTTCCTTGGCATTCGTATGGCAATGTTCCATTGTTGTATATATTATCACTGGAATATCTCAGGATTGGGGAGATTCAAGCTCTGGTCAGTATGAAGCTTACAGGACAAGGAAAGGCCATATCGATTAACCCAAAAGCATATATGGAGCTTTTGAACAAATACAGATCTTCATCTTCAGGACAGGATGAAGGTGGTTTATAATCCATAGCATATAATATGCATCGTTTTCCGCCTCATCAAACTACTGACCTCTGAGAGACCTTGTTCTCTGTGAATGAGGGCAGAGTCATCCCAGAAAAGTCAACGCCTGGCAAGATAGAAATGTTTCATCGTAGAAACTTTGAGATACAAAAGAACTTTGTATTGATTCGCAGTGACGTTTAGCTCCAATGGGAAAAATGACTCACAGCATAACATACTTTCCTTTCGCAAGAGTTTCCAAGTAGAACCTGATTAAAAATGAGATGTTGTGAAATTCAACATAGGGGTGATGCTTTCTGTGATACCGGTTTTTTATGCAAATTTCATGTCAAAGTGATTTAATCTGAAATCACATGTTTCTGGAATCTTCAAACTTTCCAACTTATTGTGTGTGGATACTCTACTAGAAAAAAAGAAAGAAACTATAACTAAATTATGATAGAAATGGAAAGATTTCCTGTACAGGCACTGTTTTGGAAGGTAGGATTCTTCTGGAATCACAGTACAATTATGAATGTAGTTATGTAATGTCATTTATTCTGTAATATCTGTTTTCCTTAAATGATATCCTAGCTAGAACATCAACCTCAATGTCAAAAATTTCACTATGAAGTCGTTTCGGTCATACGACACCTGGAATCTTCAGACAGCAAAGAATTTCCGAAGAATATCTTCACCGTTCCTGGCCTCATTTGCCCTCTGTGCAAGCTTTAATAAACCTGATATGTGAAATGCGATACAGACATATGGGAATTCTGATCAATAATCTCCACTCTTGAGGCTGTCTGAGATGGTAGTGTAGCAATTCTAGATGGTCTCCAGGCATCTCTGCTCGGCAGTTTACCATGGATTTAACATGGATGGCTTCGTTGAATTAAAAGTGAAACATTTGAACACTTTCTCAGAAGTGGACATATGAGCCTACTGGCTTAAAGTCAAATGTTGTTGTTTTTTTAATTCTTATTTTCGTGAAGGATACCAATAGAGTGGAACCTCAGCATACGAATGCCCTCCCTTACGAATTTTCACCTTAAGAATCGAAATTTTACAAGAAATTTTCATCGGCATACGAAGCATTTTTGGCATACGAACTAACCGAACCGAACGGAACTAAGTTGGCAAAGTTGAACGTACGTCCGGGAGCTGTTCAAAACATGTTTGCGTCAGTGGAAACCCAAGTGAAGCCAACCGAAGCGAGTTTCCGAATTTTACGATTTTTTTTTTCTCCAGTCAGCGTTTCTCCAGTACCAACGTTGCCTTTGGCTAGGTGATTTTTCACATGTTTTTTGTTGACAGTTTGGTGGCGTGGGTGGTCTGTTCTATTTTTAGCCCAAGCTTGGTGGCACGACTTCCTGTGAGGACCCTTGACCCTTGGAATTTGGTAATATTTTTGGGTGGCTGGAATGGATTATCTGCGTTTACATTATTTCTTATGGGAAAATTCGTACCGCAATACGAATTTTCTCCTTAAGAACTCGCCTCCAGAACAAATTGGCCTCAAATCAGGTGCAAAAAAGCTCTGCTAGTTACTAGTGATGGAGATAAAGGGATTTTTGGGCATGGAAATCCAAGTGTAGCTGCTTTTGCTTGTATGTCATAATGCAGCAATCCATTGTACTTCTGTATGTCACATTGGTCTAATCACGTTCATAAAATTGGAAAGGCAATAAAGTTAGGTAACTAAAACCTGTACATAAAACAAAAGCTGCATACCAACTTTTACAAAATAATAAATGATACAAAGAGAAATCAGTTCAATGTGACCTTATTGTTTTGACCTAAGGTGTATTTATGCCTGAAACCCCCTGAGTTCCTTACTTGGAATTCTGAGTTAAATGACCACTCCATTACACTCCCTGTTTCCTCATCAGAGGTCGAGTCTCCAGAGTTCCTCATCCAGTGGATTGCAGTGTAAGGATGATTGTCGGGCTTTAATACATATTATCTACATACGATTATTTGTCTCATAAACTCAATGAAAATAAATGAGCTGCAACAAGGCCAAGGTATGTAGGTGCGTGCACACAGCCTAAAACTGCTTGTGCTACTTCCAGTTACTTGCTTGTTTGTTGTATTTGTAGAGGGCTTTTTAAATGCCTTCTAATCAGATGCAACCTGGCTTTCATGACAGGCTGAAAATCCTTGGGGTATTGACTTGGACGGATTTTGGGATTGGCACACCAAGAGAGTTCAAAAAGGAGACAGCAGCCAAGGTACACATGAGAAGTGCCAAACGATTATTGTTCCTTCAACACTTTCCCAATTACATCTTCTACCACAATCTGAATCTGAAATATACTAGATAACATCTGTACAGTGAGATCTACTGCTCTTTTTGTGATTTCTTTCTGCTCTGGAAGGGGAAGTGGACCTCATATGGAGCTGATTTTGTTGGCGAACGTCATTCCCAGCAGATCTGGAGCACCATGTCTGGCTACAGGATTAGCAGGACCTTGCTGTTCTCTGCTCTCTGCTAAGCTCTTGAACCATTTAATAAACATTAGCAAGAGTAAAACCTCCGCCTGCTGTTATGTCAGTTTGCTTTCTGCTTTTTGGCAAATGGACATATGTTTCATTTTGTTGCTTTGTAAATTCTCTTCATTTGTAGATCAGTTTCTGGTCAGCTTGCTTTTTTTTTTTTTTTTTTTTTTTTGCGCAGATTGGTCATTGTAGTTGTATATTTTCAGGTATTTCAAACACAATTCAACCACAGTATATTAAAAAAAAGGGAGGGAGAGTGACCTGAAATTGTTGCACACTCTGGGGCATTTGCAGGCAGATGGCAAATTTGTAGCCTCCTGTAGAAGGATAGCAAAGATAAAAACCACTCCTGTTGGGTCGCATCACCTCTGATTAAGCTGCTTGGTTGGACATAGGCCCATAT
>JAUCMX010000010.1:22042256-22089756 GCA_033459395.1 Hemibagrus guttatus
AGTGTGAGAAGCGTCTGACCCGAGTGCACGTCTTTTGTGTTTGCAGTCACAGCACTGTTGCGGAAGCTGAAGCAGCAGTCCAGAGAAAGCGTAGAGGACAAGAGGCCTCGGCTCCTCAAAGCCCTTAAGGAGGTAAGCAAATCTCACACACAGGACCTGTTCAGCCCCCTCCCTCCCGTTCAGCCCCCTCGTTCAGCCCCTTATTTGTGAGTTTACATCCAGTCTATATTGCGCTCGCTGGACGAGTTTAGTTTGAAAGCTGAGCACGTAGCGTGTTGTCTGAAAAAGCTCTGGCTTACTCTTGTGCAGCCATGGACCTGCTCCAAATTCCTTTGGGCAATCTTTGGTTTCACACACACACACACACACACAGAGAGAGATTTGTCTTGCTATCCTTATGAGGACTTTCCATAAATATCATGACTAATTCATTTAATAAATGCGTTATCTGCACCTGACCTTAACCTTAACCTCAGTAACTATAAAGGAAATCATTTGTCTCTCTTGGCAACCAACCAAATATCCTCAGAAGGTCAAAGTTCAAGTCAGATATTTCTATCCCTGTGGGGACATTTGACTTGTTCCCACAAGGAAAACTGCTTTTTTGACAAATAAAGCTAAAAATTTAAACAAGAAATGCTGCTCAAGTTTACCACCAACTGGAACTACTGAGAGCTAGGGGCGGGGCTTAGAACACGGTCTCTGATTGGTTAAGCACATGGCGTCACACAGCATGCACATTTATATTTACACAGGTAAACATTACATGCCAAAAGGTCAGATTTTAATTACAGATTAAAATACATAAATGGAAAAGCCACAAAGAATATATCTGTAATGACGTAGTGATTATATTTGATGAAATTTATTTTTGTGCAAAAGTTTACACCCCCATATTTTAATTTTGGGTCAGTAGTATTTACAGCCTCCGTGTCACATGGCCCTAAAGATGGCTCTGCATTTCACCTTCTATAAACTGACCAGAGTAAATACTAAAGATATGTGCGTTTATCCTGTGTGATCGGACATGTCGATAAAGCTTGTGTCATGTCCTGAGAGGAAATAGGTTTCACACATTTTCTTCAATATAAAGGCGCTACAGGAAGTGTTCGCTCTTTTTCTGTCTCCTCATGCAGACATCAGTTTAAAACTGAGATGAACAATAAAATATAGAAATAAAATACGTTTTAGATCAGTTATTGAGATCTTGGCGCAAGTACTGACTTCTAATATTATATGGTCATGTGATGTGTGTGTGTGTGTGTATATATAACAATCAGTGGTCAACCAGAACCTTTGTGGCCACGCCCCCTGCTTATGATGAAGGTCAGTATTTGCCTTGTATATTTAGTGTGATGTGGTGATGCGTACACCTCGAAGACCCTCCTAGCTCTCTGATTTATACCGCGGATTGTGTTTCCCGTTCCAATCGATCATAATTACTACAGAATTCCTTCAGGAACACTGATTAAAATTAAAGACACCGTATATCTGATGAAATAATTAAAAGCGGGTGTCTATAATGACCCTGTTTTTCCCCTTGTTATTATGGTTGATAAATCTTTGGTCTACAGCGAATGAAGAGTGATTTTTACTGCAGCTGTGAGAGATGAGCTGGTTAACCAAACACGCTGTCAGACCAGCAATGCGAATCCAGGCACTTCCTCTGTGCCGAAACTTCACAATAGAGCCACATGCCTCAACTTTTTTCTCTCTCTCTCTATTTTAGTTATTTATTATTTTTTATCAGCATTTGTGTTCGTCCCAGGCGTCTTTCAATTGAAAGGAAAAATGATGAAAGTTCAAGATATTTTTCGTGTTCAGACTGGTTCTTATTTTGTTTTGAGTCGTGGAAAAATGTTGTTTGTGTTCTAGTGAAGCACGGCATGTTTAGTGTGCTGGACACACGCACACATGCGCACAAACGCACACACATACACACAACACCTGGGAGGACTGCAATTTGCAGCATCTGCTGTCTGAGTGTCACTGAGACATTGGACATTTAAAGGCCGGCTGTGTTTATATCATCTGTATGAGAGTGAGTGAGCGAGCGAGTGAGCGGAGAGAGGGAAGAGGGAGACAGGGAAAGGGAGGGAAAGAGAGAGAGAGGGAAAAGGAGTGTGAGGGAGAGAGAAAGAGGGAGAGAGAGAAAGAGAGAGGGAAAGAGGGGTGGGAGAGAGAGGAAAGAGTGAGAGTGGAAAGAGAGACAGGGAAGAGGGTGAGAGAGAGGGAAAGAGTGAGAGAGAGCGGGAGGGAAAGAGTGAGAGAGAGCGGGAGGGAAAGAGAGAGCGGGAGGGAAAGAGTGGAGAGAGAGCGGGAGGGAAAGAGAGAGCGGGAGGGAAAGAGTGAGAGAGAGCGGGAGGGAAAGAGAGAGCGGGAGGGAAAGAGTGAGAGAGAGCGGGAGGGAAAGAGAGAGCGGGAGGGAAAGAGTGAGAGAGAGCGGGAGGGAAAGAGTGAGAGAGAGCGGGAGGGAAAGAGTGAGAGAGAGAGGAGAGCGGGAAAGAGTGAGAGAGAGCGAGAGCGGGAAAGAGTGAGAGAGAGAGAGAGAGAGCGGGAAAGAGTGAGAGAGAGAGAGGAGCGGGAAAGAGTGAGAGAGAGCGAGAGCGGGAAAGAGTGAGAGAGAGCGAGAGCGGGAAAGAGTGAGAGAGAGAGAGAGCGGGAAAGAGTGAGAGAGAGCGAGAGCGGGAAAGAGTGAGAGAGAGAGAGCGGGAAAGAGTGAGAGAGAGAGAGCGGGAAAGAGTGAGAGAGAGGAAAAAAGAGAGGGAGAGTGTGAGGGAGAGAGAGAAGGGGGGGTGAGAGAGAGAGAGAGAGCGCTGGGTTTAATATGACGGAAAAACTGAATCCACCCTTCCCTTTTGGGAATTATTTCTATAGCATTTGACGGCTATATCGTTTACATCATGTGATAATAATCAAGTCACAAATCAGTATAGTTCTCTGATCTTTATTTCACCTTTTTTTACTTTACAGCTTGGCGACTTTTATTTGGAGCTTCACTGGGACTTTCAAAGCTGGGGTAAGATTATGTATTTATTTATAAATTCCTGAAACGCAGATGGTTTAAGCAAAACCCACGTAATGACTGCTCTGTGTGTGTGTGTGTGTGTGTGTGTGTGTGTGTGTGTGTGTGTGTGTGTGAGGGTTTACAGCATACTAACACAGTCTGAATTTTAGCAGGCGGTGGCTGTAGCTCAGGACAGCAGTCGAGTGTATTAGAGTGAGGAAAGTGCAGTGTTGCAGAGCGGGATTACATCAGAGGGGACGGCGATGGCCAGCTGGATTACGAGAGAGAAAGAGAGAGAGAGATAGAGATGGGTGGGGATGGGAGGAGAGATGGTTTAAAAACACACAGAGGGAGTGGTGTAACTGAGAGAGAGGAACTTCGCACCTCCTGGTGGTCATGTCATATCATTGCAGCTTGTCTTTCTGTCTAAATCCTAACACACCTGAGAATCAAGGGATGTTTGGAAAGTTCCAGAAATAGTATTGAATCTTTGTGTGGTGATTTTATTATCTCCAACACACGCAATATTAATCTAATTAAGATCCGCAAATGAATAAAGAAACTCCATCCGTATGACAGGTGAAGAAACTACTTAATTACAACTATGATGCATCTGTCCTCCGTGTGCCGTTAAAGCAAACATCTGGGTTTGTTCTTTCACTAAAAGAGCTTTAATTTTTTTTTTTTTTCTCAACAGTGCCTTTACTCTCTAGAATTTTACCCTCTGACGCTTGCAAGATCTACAAGCAGGGAATCAACATCAGGTCAGTATCATGATGCAAACAAAGGGTTTTTTTTTTTTTTTTGTTTTTTTTTTACAAAACAGCATTTGTCCAAGACAGACTTCTAGATTTTGCAAAAACGTCTTTTTTTTTTTTAAACTACACTAAACATAGCTCAAACTTTTGTGATGTTCACAGTAAGAGAGCTTTTGATTGCTGAAAATGTAAAACTTTTGTTTTCCCGGCCAAAAGTATGTATGTAAGTACGGACACCCGATTATCATACTCGTATGCGCTTGTTGAAAATCTCCCCTTTTTGTTACAATACGCTCCACTTTTCTGGGAAGGCTTTCCACTGTATATGTTGGAGTGTGAATGTGTGGATTTGATGACATCAGACTCTGATGCTAGTATTTGTGAAGTCTCCAGTTCCAGTTCATCCCAAAGGTGTTCAGTGGTGTTGAGTCAGAGTCAGGGCTCTGTGCAGGACACTGGAGATCTTCCACGCCAACATTAACCTCCACATCATGTCTTCATGGAGCTCTGTGCTTGGTGCCCAGTGGCATTGTCGTGCTGGAACAGTGTTTGAATCTCCAGTGAGAAGAAATCTTAACGTTACATCATACGAAGACCTTTAATACAGTTGTGTGCTTCTAAAATTGTGGCAACAGAATGCCGGAAGAAGCACAAGGTCGGATGTCCGGATACTTTTGATCGTACAGTGTTTTGTCAGAGCTTAGACGATTACACCAGCAACATCTGATTCTGCTAAATCCCGCCTCTTGCACTGCCCTCTTCCTGCGCTGGGATTCGGCTTCATATGATGGGAAAGGAAGAAGAATCTGCAGCAGTAGAGATTTTTACAGTCTGATTTAACAAGATGTCTCTTCAGCATGATTTTCCATGCGGTAGACGGATGAAATGTGGCAAATGAGGCAATTAGACCTCACAAAACCTCGATGATGAGGAGGATAATGATCATGACAGCCATTAGCAGTCACAAGTATTGATTATGGAATTTACCGGAACCGGCTTATTTCATTTATGCGTTTTTATGACTAGCATTGAAGACGTTAGCATGACTAATGACAAGTGGCGTCAACTGGAGTGTGAAATCGGCGCTTGTGGCAGAGTGGGCTGAAGTGGAAAATGACTCAGTATATCCGTGTCGATCCATTACCCATAACACCCCTCTTCAAACGATTACGCTAAATGTTAGGTTTTCTCTATGTGGCTCCAGGGAGACTTGACCTCCAGGCTACTAAACTCCATTAGAGACGACTGCAGAGAAACACCTTCCTTTATTCACCGCTAAATAGGCTGCAGTCAATAATTTCAGCTCACTATGAGTCTGAATAAATGTTTCCTACTACAGAAACATCAGCTAGCACAGCCCGAGTCGGCACGATGATCATTTCTATACGTATTACGATGCTGCTTAAAAGTTTGTGCACCCCTGCTTTATAATAGACTGCTCTTGTAACAATATAGCGAAGACATTAATACTGTGAAATAATGTTGAATTATTCAGCGACCTAGAAATGTGTAAAACACACAATTTTGCTTTGAAATTTTCTTAAAGCTCCCAGATTAACCCAATCTTCTCACTCCTCTCCTAACTTGAACATGAAAACTTTGTGTGCAGAAACCATTTCATTTTATTTTATGTAAAAGCTACTAGGAATATTTTAGAATATTTCCGAATAGGCATTAATTGTACGGTTTACGTTTGTCGTAGAATAAAATTCAAACGGAAACAAAATTAAAGCAAAACAAATGTCTTTAAGGCTAGGAAAAAAAATCTAAGCTCCGCCCCCAGGGGTGGCCCATATATATAGTCTAGAATACGATTGACAGCAGGCATGTCCAAAAACAAACAGTTCTGGATCCGAATGTTTTTCCAAACGGATTTTCTCAGCACCTTTTGCTAAAGTGATGAATTGATCTACTTTTTTTTCTCATCAGGTTATTTGTACAAGTAAGAGGTAAAGAAGCGAGTGCAGGCAGGTTGGAATGGGTGGAGAAAGGTGTGGGGAGTTCTGTGTGATAGGAAAATATCAGCGAGAATCAAGGGGAAGGTGTACAGGACAGCGGTGAGACCGGCCATGCTGTATGGTTTAGAGACCGTGTCGCTGAGGAAGAGACAGGAGTCAGAGCTAGAGGTAGCAGAGCTGAAGATGTTGAGGTTCTCTTTGGGAGTGACAAGGTTGGACAGGATTAGGAACGAGTACATCAGAGGGACAGCTCATGTTGGACGTTTGGGGGACAAAGTTAGGGAGGCCAGATTAAGATGGTTTGGACATGTTCAGAGGAGGGAGAGTGAAGTATATTGGTAGGAGAATGTTGGACATGGAGCTGCCAGGCAGGAGGCAAAGAGGAAGGCCAAAGAGGAGGTATATGGATGGAATTAATGAGGATATGAAGCTAGTGGGTGCAAGTGTTGAGGATGCAGAAGATAGGGATAGGTGGAGAGAGATGATTCGCTGTGGCGACCCCTGAAGGGAGAAGCCGAAAGAAGAAGAAGAGGTTATTTGTACAAGTATAGAATAAAGATAAATAAATAAAACGGCTATAAATAGAACCGGATTTGTTTTGGTGTGTGTTTTGTGTGTGTAATTTTGTTTCTCTGTCTCTCCTCTCAGGTTGGACACTACTCTCATCGACTTCACAGACATGAAATGCCAGCGAGGAGACCTGAGCTTCATCTTCAACGGCGACGCCGTTCCCTCTGAATCTTTCGTGGTGCTGGACAACGAGCAGAAAGTGTACCAGCGGATACACCACGAGGTCAGCATGATCACACGCTCTACTCCTTCTTTGTTTTTCGCTGAGGAACTCTTCTCACGTCATCTTTCCTCATATTATAGGAATCGGAGATGGAGACGGAGGAAGAGGTGGACATTTTGATGAGCAGCGACATTTACTCGGCTACGCTGTCCACCAAATCCATCACCTTCTCCCGAGCGCAGAGCGGCTGGCTCTTTCGCGAGGACAAAACCGTGAGCCATGTTCCCGTGGCGAAAAATTCTAAAAGTGTGTCAATTTTTTAAGGATCCGTTTTGATCCTGGGTGTGATTACAGGAACGGGTCGGGAACTTCCTGGCGGATTTCTATCTGGTCAATGGCCTGGTTCTGGAGTCGAGGAAGCGGAGAGAGCACTTGAGCGAGGAGGATATTCTGAGGAACAAGGCTATCATGGAGAGCCTCAGCAAAGGAGGCAACCTCATTGAGCAGAACTTTGAGGTGAGATTAGAATGCTGATGGGTTTTAGACTTCATCCTGGTTACTTTGAATAAATTGATACCTTGGCAAGACTCTGAGATTCTGTTGAGATGAACTAGGAAATTGAAAAATCCCCCTCCCCCCCATGGTTTGGATTAAGGCTTTATATAAAAGCACCTGATGATGTCACTGGTGTAACGGCGCTTAATCGCTTTGTTTGCTTAAAAACTTCGCCGCTGGCTGCAGGAGGGGTTTTTGGCAGCTTTTTTCGCTCATGAGAAATGTTCTGATTTGATTTCTATGCGTTTTCCTCCGAGTGATGTGGAAACTCACAGGAAATTGTCAAATGCTTATCCAGCAAAATGGCACAGGATTCAAACCAGTGCACAAATCTCACAGAGGTTTGCCACACTGACAAAATCTGCAGTAGATAAAGGAAGGATCTTCACTGATTTGATGGAGCGAGTCTCTCTAGAACGTTCTGTAGGCAAGAAGCTCAACGCACAGCTGAACTGCAGTAACACGAGATTAGCCGATTCATCCTGTTTTCTTGCTCAGGAAGGTGGAAAAAGAGCAGCTCTAATCCGCCGCGCTGGCGTTATTAACCCAGATTCCTGTAATGTGGAACAGCAGGATCCTCCGGTCCTTTTTAGAGCAGAGCCACACTGAGACATGGCTGAAAATCAGCTACTTCCACCTCCACCCTTTCTTCTACTTTAACACCTGCAAGTGCAGAAATAAGCCGAAGATCTTTGCTACTGTCACTAAACATAGCAAACATGCATTCACGCCTTGATGTATAACACACATTTACATGCATTCACACAACGCTTATTCGTTCACAATCTCACTCACGCACACAGTCTCGCTCGCACACACACGCACGCGCTTGCGCGCGCACACGATCTCATTCGGACACATGCTTTCACACACACGCACTCGCACACGATCTCGTTTGCACACACACGCTCGCACACAATCTTGTTCGCACACTCGCACACATGATCTCGTTTGCGCTCGCACGCACAATCTTGTTCGCACACACGATTTCGTTCGCGCGCGCACACAATCCCGTTCGCATACATGCACTCGCACGCACGATCTCCTTCGCACACGCGATCTCGTTTGCGCTCGCACGCACAATCTTGTTCGCACACACGATTTCGTTCGCACTCGCACACAATCTCATTCGCACACATGCACTCTCACACGCACTCACACATGATCTCATTCGCACACACGAAACCCACAAAATGCTCAATGTTTTGCACAATTTTGAATTCTATGATGGGTTAAAGATGCTGGAGTTGAGTCTAGGATGTGAGCCTGTAACATACGTCTTTTGCTGAATGAATCATAATTGTGTGTGTGTGTGTGTGTGTGTGTGTGTGTGTGTGTGTGTTTAGCCGGTGAGACGCCAGTCCCTGACAGCTCCCACCCCGAACACTATTTCCTGGGAGGAGTACATCACAGCCGAGACCGGGAAGTGCGTCTGATCTTCATCTTTCTTTTCCATTAAATCAGCGTGCGATCGTTTTATGTTGCAGTAAATCAGGGATTTTATGCTGTAGCAGTACTGAATAATGCCTTTAATATAAAGTCTACCTCATGTCTTCTCTCTTGACTCGGATGATGTTGGATTTTTACACGTCAGCTCCTCATGACTTTCTCTCTTGTAGAGCTCCTCATCTTGGAAGAGAGCTTGTGTGCAAAGAGAGCAAGAAGAACTTTAAAGCCACCGTAGCCATGAGTCAGGACTTTCCTCTCAGCATCGAGTCGTGAGTGACCTCCTTTTAATCAGTAGCATTCTCTGTGTGCTGACCTGCGAAGGTTTTGTTTTTAAAATCTTTCTTTTTTTTTTTTTTCCCTCTTCACAGGTTATTAAATGTTTTAGAAGTGATCGCACCCTTCAAGCACTTTAATAAACTCAGAGAATTTGTTCAGATGAAGCTCCCACCAGGCTTCCCAGTGAAGTTAGGTGAGACGATGACGAACTTGACAACCAAAAAAAAATTTAAAAAAAGTTTTCTTTAAATATTGTGAATCAAAGTTATACCAAAGTGTGTTTAAGATCATGTGATTTATTACAGATCAAAATATTTCAAAATGTATTATTATATTTTTTTTATTTGTCATTTTTAAAATATGGTTGTTTTATCATAAGTTTTAAAATAATTTAAATATTGCAAATATGCAAATATTTGAATAAATAAATGAATAAAAAATTAATTAAATAAATAAATAAGGTGATTTCTCATTTACATTTTAAAGAAAAAGGTTTTTTCACCGGTAAGGTGATCGCAATTAACAGAATCAACCTGAAATGTCTCCCGTCCTGTTTGTTTTTCCAGACATCCCGGTGTTTCCCACCATCACGGCCACGGTCACGTTCCAGGAGTTCCGCTACGACGAATTCGAGGAGTCCATTTTCACCATCCCAAACGACTACAAAGAGGATCCCAGCCGTTTCCCGGATCTCTGATTTTCTTTTTTTTTCTTTCTTTTTGTTCTCTCCCTCTTTTTCTCTTTCTGCTTCTCTTCTCCTCTCCACTGCATCTCCATCTCTCTCCTTCCTCAGCTCGGACTCCCCTCTCTCGACGGGAAGCGACCATCATCACGTCAAACCCCGTCACGTCGTTGAGCTTCGATACGAGAGGCAGAAAGACGCACACGACCCTCGTGTTGCATTGGGGTAAAGGAATCGCGCTGTACTGACATTGTAGCGACACTTCAACAGACCACAGGATATACGAGCAGAAATGAATGCTTTCTCGAAGCTAATAAATGAACCGGGAGAGGGACAGAGCACGGCTCTAACGCACTACAGGACTCTTCAGAGTGCCGACGCCCTGACGCTCCAGCATAGCTTTCTCTTCCTCAGCACATCCGTCGAGAATGCTCCTCCTCTCCACCTCAACGCTTCCATGTTACTCTGGCAGGAAATGTGGCATTACAACTTCTGTATTTAAGTTCATCACCTTTTCACTTACCTTTGTTACACGACCGTACGCTTCACCTCCGAGAACAAGAGTAGAAGTGTGAGGAAATGACCCGAGTATGATTTATTTTTTTTGCGTCGTATGAAATGGTAATATAATCGCTATGTGCTTTGTACGGTTAAGATGATTCTCTGTAAATACCTCTGTTAGGATTTCGGTCCCAGAGCAGGATGTTACTGATTTTGTTTTTTATTTTTTCTCCCCCTCCTCCTCCTCCTCCTCCTCACTTTTGCGATTTCTCTTCTCTTTCTCTTTCATCCACGGCCGCACGGGATCACACGAGTTCCACCAAACAGCACAGGTTTTTATTTCCGATCAGATCATTTCCTGCGGGTTTGAATCGAGAATCAGGCGCTCGTTTGTAAATGCAGTGTACAGTTTTAAGATAAACCCGTTCAACGGCGGCACGACTCAGTGGACGACGCGCACGTCACGTTCTTTCTTTCGTTTTTATGATGGATGTAGAGATATACACCGTTTTAGATAAAGACATCTATACTGACAAACCTGTTATGATTGTATTATGTAAAAAAAAAAAATAAAATAAAAAAAAATAAAAGTTTCGAGGAACAGCCCATTAGATGTAAATGGGAAATTCCTTTAGTGGATGTTTTATTTGTTGTGCAGCTGAAGTGGAGAGAAAAAGGAAAAATGGTCAAGTTCACACCAGCAAGCAACATGTCTGAATTTGAATCCAATTTATTTATGTAACCCTTTTTTTTTTCTTTCTTTTTTTTTAAAATCTACACTGGATTTCTTTTCTGGATTTGGGCCTTTGAAGGGTCAGATGTAAATGCTTCCAAACCACACTACTGGTTAGTGTGGTGAACAGGCCCCTGCTTGACGACTTCTTAGATTTATTTTTTTTTTTAAACTTCACAGCTTCAGGACGTCTTATTCTTCTTATATGTTTTTTTTTTTCTTCTTCAGTTAGCGCCTTGAACACCAGACTCGTTTTCACCCGAACACACGGATAAACCAGTTGTACAGCATTGTATGCCACAATTTTTCCCCACGAGGAACTGTACTTAATAAAATGTCCGCATACCAAATCGCAGTGCTTTTGATTTTGCGTATTTTTATTTTCAGAATGTTATTTATAAATTGCCTTGTTTGTGTGTTCGAGCTTATAAATCAAATATAAATATTAAATAAATAAATTTAAAAAAAAATCCTAATTTTTTTTATGCTGCTCAGTCAGTCCTGTACATTTTAGGGTTAGTGTATTTCTGAATAAAAACTGAAATGTGGGCGGGGTTTTGTATGAGCTCAGTTTGTGATGTCACAAATGCACCCCTCTGCTTAAACCAATCGTTGTTGGATATGCAAATGAGCAAAGGATTCGCTTCTGAATGCCGCCACATTGCCAGCTAGCTAATTAAAATGAGTGATGAGCAAAATTGCGAGATGTACTCCTAATTACCAGTTAGGAAGTGGGAAGTCGGAGAATTTTGATAGCATATGAAGGCAGCATTAATCCCATGAGCTTTATATCTGACTGCCCACATGAGAGGAACTACCTTTTCATGTGGAAGATGTCAAATGAACCCCAGTCCTGAATCTACAGTTTATAGAGTATAATCAGGATCTAAAGAAAAAACTGAATTCTTCAGTACACAGAAATCCCAGAATTCACTAACACCCTAAATTTATTTTATTACCCTGAACACGAAGTCCCTAGTTTCGGTCCTGGAGTCTAGAAGAGTTTGCTGATTTTCTGTCTCAGACTCACAAAACTCTTGTTACAGAAACCATTCTCACCACAAATAAATTCAAGTAATAAATCACAAGACTTTAATTTTTATTTTCAACTTTCACAACACTGCAAATAATAACCAGAATTTGAACCATTCTCTAAAGAAATCTACAATCTCAGGATTGGAAAAAAACAAACACATGGTTGTGCAAAACAACAAAACAAAAATCAAACTAATTTGACCAGTAGGCTTGCTTGTACGAGATAACGATTTTAACCGTCTCTACAATTTCAGTTTACACTTCCGACTGCATGCTGAGTAATAATTATAACCCCCCCACACACCCAACTCCACCCCCACCCCTCTCCCTACCCAATACCTTCATCCCCCACACCCCTACCTCCATCCCCACCCCTCTCCCTACCAAATACCTCCATCCCCACCCCTCTCCCTAACAAATACCTCCATCCCCACCCCTCTCCCTAACAAATACCTCCATCCCCACCCCTCTCCCTACCAAATACCTCCATCCCCACCCCTCTCCCTAACAAATACCTCCATCCCCACCCCTCTCCCTACCCAATACCTCCATCCCCACCCCTCTCCCTACCCAATACCTCCATCCCCACCCCTCTCCCTACCAAATACCTCCATCCCCCCCCCCCTCTCCCTACCAAATACCTCCATCCCCACCCCTCTCCCTACCAAATACCTCCATCCCCAATACCTCCATCCCCACCCCTCTCCCTACCAAATACCTCCATCCCCACCCCTCTCCCTACCAAATACCTCCATCCCCACCCCTCTCCCTACCAAATACCTCCATCCCCACCCCTCTCCCTACCAAATACCTCCATCCCCAATACCTCCATCCCCACCCCTCTCCCTACCAAATACCTCCTCCCCCTCCCTCATCTCCCCCCTCTTCTCTCTCCCCCCTCCCTCTCCTCCCCTCCCCTCCCTCCCTCCCTCCCTCTCTCCCCCCCCTCCCTCTCTCCCCTCCCTCCCTCTCTCCTCTCTCTCCCCCACTCCCTCTCCTCCCCTCCCTCCCCCACTCCCTCTCCTCCCCTCCCTCCCTCCCCCACTCCCTCTCCTCCCCTCCCTCCCCCACTCCCTCTCCTCCCCTCCCTCCCTCACTCCCTCTCCTCCCCTCCCTCTCCTCCCCCCCTCCCCCACTCCCTCTCCTCCCCCCCTCCCCCACTCCCTCTCCTCCCCCCCCCTCCCCCACTCCCTCTCCTCCCCTCCCCCCCCTCCCCCACTCCCTCTCCTCCCCTCCCTCCCCCACTCCCTCTCCTCCACTCCCTCCCCCACTCCCTCTCCTCCACTCCCTCTCCTCCCCTCCCTCTCTCCCTCCCTTACACTTCTTAATCCTGAAATGGTAAAAATTTTCCCCCATTGCTCCTATTGGTTCTGGAATCGTTTAAAAAAAAATCCATATCAAGCCTATTGACCAGTAACATTCACAGTAAAATTAGCAGTTGTCATTTTAAATTAAATCAAAAATTAAAAAATAAAAAAGCCAAGTGCAGTGATTTTTTTTTCTCTTCCCATAGCATCCCTGCAATCGTTCCCCGGCTTTCGACAGTAAGATGTATCCCACACAGCACGTCAGATTTTTCTATAATGATTCACGTTTGAAACCTAAAGCGAGTCAGTTTTGTTTAATGCGAAGCGCACAAATCTCCAATGAGAGATTTTTTTTTTACACTGAAGGAAAAAAAGGTACTAGATGGATGTCGGGGATATTAAAAGAATTAAAAGGACATGTTACAGGTGAGTATAGCAGTAAGGTTGGTGATGTAGTGACATAAAAAGAACATGATGGAAAATATCCCATCGTTTTTTTTTTCACCGATATCGTCAGCTCTGCAGCGAATAACTTTAAAGTGATAGTTGTGACTTTAACACAATGTTCCTGTTATTCCAAATGTAGCTGATCAGCCAGACAGTTGAACATCTGAATCATCACACACACTCAAAACAGACTGTTTGGCTCATTCCAGTACAAAACAATAGGAGCAAATTATGAACACCAAACACGTCTGGTCTAACTGACTACATTTGCCATAAGGGAAAAATGAAAAACTTATATTTTGGCCAACTATCACTTTTAATTTATAACCATAAATGTTGTATGAGCAGATTTTTAAAACAGAATCGTGGTGTTCCTGTGCATGCCGTCAGTCACTCATGTCCATGTCTTCGTCCTGCTGCTCGTCGCTGTGTTGGTCCGAGTCTCCTCTCCCGGCATCTGCGTGCGGAGACGGCACCACGTCCGGGCTCCTTTCCCGTTCTTCCTCGTGTTCGCTGTCGTAGCCCTGCTCTTCTTCATCGTAATCCCGGATCACCTGCAGGACAGATACGAGTCACAAGTAAAGCAGGTTTTAAAACCAGAGATCAGAGAACTGTAACGTTTCAGGGACCTTCACGTCGCTCTTCTCGCCGTCTGACTTCCTGTCTCGCTCCTTCTCCTTGTCTTTGCTCTTCTTGCTGGTGGAACGTTCTCTCTTGTCTCGGTTTTGGTCTTCTTTTCTGTCCCGGTCTCTTTCTCGCTCCTTGTCCTTCTTCTTTTCCTTCTTATGCCTGAAATCGGACAGATAAATTATACTGATAAACTAATAATAAAAACAAACATATATAATAGGCATACTGATGTTTATATATGAAGACTACAACAGCACAGGATGTATTGTTAAAGAAAAATAATTACTATTGGGTTAGTAACTCTGCTTTGTCTCTGATTATTTATCTATTACAGCACACTCAGTTATTTTATCCCTCATAAATCTCGTTTCCGTCTTGGCCACATTTCAGCGATTTAAACCTGAGGTTCTGATCGATTTTGTTGCTCAGAAGGCATTCATTTTTTCTAAGCACTGTAGCCTGTAAACAATTCCTCTCCATGTAATTATAATGAATTCTTCCACTGCTTCATGCTACCTCCACCAACACGATAAAGAAAGCCACTTTCCAGTGTATTTACACAGAATATGGGTCGATTTTATATGTTTGTGGTATATTATTATTTCTATGACGAGTCATAGTTTGTTTGTTTTTTCTTTTAAATCCTGAACAGCCGAGCTGTACCTCCTGGGTGATGGAGATCTAGACAGCCTCCTCTTTGGAGATCTGGACTTTTTCGGGGAGTGGGTGATGCTGCGGCTCCTCCTGTGGCGTTTGCTGAAGAAAAGAGGGAAATTTGTTTTAGGCTTGCAGCACATATTGCACAAAATGCTCTTTATATATTCTTACATATACACACCGATCAAGCATAACATTATGAGCAGTGAGAGGTGAAGTGAATAACACTGATGATCTCATCACGGCACCTGTTAGTGGGTGGGATATATTAGGCAGCAAGTGAACATTTTGTCCTCAAAGTTGATGTGTTAGAAGCAGGAAAAATGGGCAAGCGTAAGGATTTGAGCGGGTTTGACAAGGACCAAATTGTGATGGCTAGACCACTGGATCAGAGCATGTCCAAAACTGCAGCTCTTGTGGGGTGTTCCCGGTCTGCAGTGGTCAGTATCTATCAAAAGTATACTTTAAATCCATGGAGGCCCCACCTCAAAACTTACAGGACTTAAAGGATCTGCTGCTAACATCTTGGTGCCAGATACCACAACACACCTTCAGGAATCTAGTGGAGTCCATGCTTCGACGAGTAGCAAAAGGGGGACCAACACAATATTAGGCAGGTGGACATAATGTTATGCCTGATCGGTGTGTGTATATATATTTATATTTTTTTAGACCCTACCGGCTGCTGCTGCGAGAGCGTCTGCCACTGCTGTAGCTCTTTGGCGGGGTTTTCGAGCGCTTTCTCCGATCCCTACAGGAAGAAAACAAATACAATTATAGATGAGTGTACAGTTCATCAAAATACATTTGCTCGAGAGAACTGGTTTTATTTGTCTGTCTTTCTGTCCTTATATCTCTCATTCTATCACCTTAGTCACCACACATTCCTCTTACTCTACCCACCTCGACCTGGAGCGCCTCCTCTTGTCTTTAGAGTGAGATCTCCTCCGGCGAGGGCTCTTAGACCTCCTCTTGCTCCTGGAGCGAGACCGTCGCCGTGACCGGCTCTTGGAACGCCTGCAAAAGAGCATGTGTTTGCAAAATAGCATCAAAATCCCAGCAGGTCAGGCTCACCCTGCACCACTCTGATGCAAAGGAACACAAACACAACAGTGCAAAGGAAGTGTTTTCTCAAACCTGTATTTGGAGCGAGACCGCGATCTCTTCTTCCGTGACCTTGAACTTGACCTTGAATGCTTCCTTTTGTCATCCTTCTTATCTGAAAAACATATTTTAATCAAGCCAAGAGAGTAATATCGTTTATTTTTAATGAGTCAAAAAACTTTATGACTTATTTAAAACCAGCTCTGGGTTTTTATACTTTAGATTTTAGGATCCTCTAACAGACAGGCTTAAATCCCAAATGTCTTCCGATTCACTATAGATGCACTCTACATAGGGGATAAGGTAACAACGTTGTGAACCTATGGAGTGCACTGTGCACTTTAATAAAGGAATAGTAAAATATATCTAGAACTAGGTTTAATCATTCTTGATTTGGTTTCTGGTCATCTTTTAAAAGGAAATACTAGATCATTTAGACTATATTCTAAAACTCGCTGTCATTTTTGCAGTGTCGATTTTTATTATTAAATAAATACTTCATTTTAAAGTAAACTGTAGTAGGCCATAATTAAGAATAAGGAAGCTGTGGATAAGGGCGTCTGCCAAATACCCTACATGTAACTGTAAAGGGTTCAATATTAAACAGTCCAATTAATCTGAACAGCTCTGTACGTCTTTGTGGGAAGATTTTCCACTACAATAGCGCATATAATGATGTACAAGCACTCACTTCCAGGCTCGATGGCAGCAGAGATCAGAGACTGGGCTTCCCTCACCCTCTTCATGGCCTCCTCAATCTCCTTGTTTGACGCATCTGCCTTTAATCCAGCATTTAGGTTTAATCCAGCAGCCAGCGGATTTAACCTGCAATAGAAAAGCAACATGGTAAGCTAGACTCCTTTACCCTGTGGTGATTCATCAAGGGTTTGGTCAAAACGTTTATTTCTACAGAATGTCTGTTCTATAGCCCAGATGTACATGATTACTGTATCATTGCTTAAAATGAGCACAAGCTAAAAACAGAGCTAAAAACAGCTCCACCTGCAGGCTGAATTGCTTTATTACTCAGTTTGGATTTGGTTTGTTCCAGGAAGGTGAAATCCTAGTTTTAACAGGGTTGTGTGTTCACCTGTCTGGAGAGATTTTTCCATATTTTCCCTTCTATAAAATGACCAGCATGAATAACCCCACATGATAATGCATATAATGCTCAAGTGGTTAAGGCTCTGGGTTGTTGCAAGCCCCAGCACTGCCAAGCTACCACTTCTGGGTCCCTGAGCAAGGCCCTTAACCCTCCCCGCTTCAGAGGCGTTGCATCATAGCTGCCCCTGCGCTCTGACCCCAACCTCCAAAGCTTGGATATGCGAAGAAAAGAATTTAATTGTGCTGTAATGTTTCTGTAACAATAATAAAAGCTGCTTCTTGTAATATATCTTGTCCAAATATTTACGTCCTGTATAGAAAGAGGTCCTGTGCCCTTTCTTTACCATAAAGACAGTACAGGAAGTGGACTTTCATGTCATCTTATACTGAAACCAAAACGAGTTTGAAACGCGGGAGAATAAAAAAAAACACACACACAATGTTTAAAAGGACTACTCAGAGAAAGCATTACTCGGTGTCAGTGGTCATGTGACCTGCTAATGATCATTTTACACTTTCTATACACAAGAGCTTATAATAAAGGACAAAGCGATCGGTTTGGAATAAAACGAGGTGGATGCAGTATATGGAAATTTAAGAGTGATGGCTAGGAGTACATCATAAAGATTCCATCAGTGTGATTTATTCAGAAATCTTTCAGCATTTATATTCATAACTAATTTTCTGTATTTTTCCTGTATGTCCTTTTAACAATCTAGATATTTGAAAACTATTATTTAAAGACACAAAACTGTTCATAGTCTTACTTGGGATCCATAGATGCCATGAGCTTCATAATCTGCTCCGCCGATAAAGACTAAAAAAAACAAAAACAAAAAAAAAAACCCCCAGATGATTTGTATTTGGTGCCATGAATATATAACGTAAAAACAAACTGTTAAGAGCTTTGAAAAGCTGACCTGAGGATTCATATTGGGTCCAGGAATACCTAAAGCTGCCATAGCGTCCATGCCAGGCCCACTCAGAGAGCCAAGAGGAACACCACCGATCTGTAAGACACAGGAGATAGCAGGATGGATCATTTTAACAGCGAGTCAGAAGCAGAGACGGAGAATAAGCAATGCTCACAGATGGCACTGGAGTGGGTGTGGGGAGAAGCCCGCCGCCTGGCAACATCCCTGCGACGGCGTTGGCTGGAGCCATCAGCGACAGCGCTTTGGACTCATCAGGGATCACTCCTGTGGGTCGGAGACAGAGACACATTCGCTCTGTTATGTCTGTCCCGTAAAACAGACCCAGAGGCCTTACAATACAATCTAATTTCATCTACATTTTTTTTTTCACTTACTCGATTTTCTGAGGACCTTTTTTTTTTTCTTTTAACAAATTTGCATGATACTATATAAAAAAAAAAAAAAAAAAAACAACCAAAATGACTAGACACACTGCCAAGATTTTATCACCTGAACTTTTTCTAAGTCATGAACCAAATGTAAGCAAGCACACAGCCGGTTGTCCAGGGGAGCTGCTTTCAATTTTCATTAGCTGTTTTATGAACAAGCGACTCACGTCGGCTGCTTCGCTATAAAGCACACAAAAACATCAAAATAGACAAAACAGAGTTTATGATTCGGAATCAACATCAAAGGACAGTTTCATTACTAATGGACTGACTTACCCTACATAATGGAAATTCAAAAACATACAACAAAAAGGCTTCGTTTTTTCCCCATGGGGCTTTCGCTGGTGTCCATTTTGACGCTATTTGAAATCATAAGTGTAGATGTGTATGTGGGGAACACCAGCAGGAGAGGATAAGTGTGACATGCCAGCAAAAACCCGTTTTTTATAATAATGGAGGAAAAAAAAAAACCAATAATGGACGTTGTGCGAGAATCCATGGTGTGAATCTGCGATCAACATTTCACAGAGAAAAAAGAGAGAGAGAGAGAGAAATAAAGACAGAGATAAAGAGAGAGGGGTAAAGAGAGGGAGATGGAGAAACAGGGCAGGCTGCAGAGGATAAAACTGTTGGATGACATTTTCAGCTGGATCTGGTTTATAGCACTGGTAGAATCAGGGACAAACAGGACTGGAAGACAACAACAAAGAACAAAAAAACAGAAAACCACCATTAATATGAGTCTCAGGCTTTTTTTTTGGGGGGGGGGGATTCTTGTGGAAAGGATGAATAGAACATTCTAGACCAAAAGTCAGCAATCTTTCACAGCCAAATATGAATAAAAAAAATTGCGGAAGCCTGGGAAAACCTAAAACAAAACAAAAATCTGCTCAAAATTGACTTTTTCTACCAACAGTATATTTGGACAGTTGTAAATATAATTTATGGACCTAGGAATTAAAAAAAAAAACAAACAAACTACTTTATAACCTTCCAGGAAAGATCACACTGGATTTAATAAACACTCGATCAAAAAGCTTTGTTCAAGTGACATGCCATGGTGAAACAGATATATGGTTAATACACCGATCCGGCATAACATTACGACCACCTGCCTAATAGTGTGTCGATCCCCCTTTTGCTGCCAAAACAACCCTGACCCGTCATGCACTGTGTATTCTGACACCTTTCTATCAGAACCAGCATTAACTTCTTCAGCAATCAGAGCAACAGTAGCTCGTCTGTTGGATCGCATCACACGGCCCAGTCTTCGCTCCCCATGTGCATCAATGAGCCTTGACCGCCCATGACCCTGTCGCCGGTTCACCACTGTTCCTTCCTTGGACCACTTTTGATAGATACTGACCACTGCAGACCAGGAACACCCCACAAGAGCTGCAGTTTTTGGAGATGTTCTGATCCAGTGGTCTAGCCATCACAATTTGGTCCTTGTCAAACTCACTCAAATCCTTACGCTTGCCCATTTTTCCTGCTTCTAACACATCAACTTTGTGGACAAAATGTTCACTTGCTGCCCAATATATCCCACCCACTAACAGGTGCCATGATGAGGAGATCATCAGCGTTGTTCACTTCACCTGTCACTGCTCATAATGTTATGCCTTTATCTGTGTAAATGAAGTCTGTAATCAGACACTTTGTTTAAAGTCTGCGAGTTACTTTTACCTCAGGTGATGAAACAGAAGCCGTGTAAACACCTGTCATTAAAAATTTAATTCCCCCTTTTTGGGTGACCCCCGGATTCATTAACATTCTTGGGGCCCGGCCCCCTTCGTGGGTCTTCCCCCTGTACATGTGAGCGCCATCGTGTCTCCATGTACATGTGAGCGCCATCGTGTCTCCATGTACATGTGAGCGCCATCGTGTCTCCATGTACATGTGAGCGCCATCGTGTCTCCATGTACATGTGAGCGCCATCGTGTCTCCATGTACATGTGAGCGCCATCGTGTCTCCATGTACATGTGAGCGCCATCGTGTCTCGACGTATTCCCGGATAGCGACAAGGACCATCCTATCAACTGCTGCATTGCTCCACTGGGACGAGAAAACCTAATCAGTGTGAGACGGTGAATTGTGCTGAATTGGTAGAAGCTCTCTGCTGCTAGTTTAATGGTTAAAGTTGAGGCTGTAGCTGCTTTTCATAGCGTCATTCAGCTCTTGTTGCCTTATGGGTTTTGTTAGCAGATTAACTTTTACAGGTGTAAAACTATATAACTGTATAACAGCCTTCCTCTGGTGGAAACTATGTATGACATGTAATCAATAAGTGCTCTGAGTAAAATCTAATCAATAAGTGCTCAGCTACGTGTCTCGACGGTCCACGTGTGATCCGATCCCCATGTTAATGGCAGATGTGAACAGAGCCAGGGACTGATATGGATGATGCTGATAATCAGAGTGAAAACTCATTTCCTGTTAGAGTTATTTGCCAGTAATGCTTTTCCATAAACAGATAAGGTTATAAATGTAGACAGAGGCAGACATTTGACAATATGCATCAGTTATAATCAGCAGAATTGGAATGACATTTCTAAACGTGATTTTTAGCATTTAAAATGCTAGAACTTTTCTTGTTTTTGAGATAGATACAATATAGAAATTCTTAGAACTGTATATAATAGCCATTGGCATAATTTGACGGCTTTCCCAGGCCACCACACTGATAGATTGAGATTTTTAAACATCATTTTGATGAATCTAATCTAGAAATAATCATGATACCTACTAACCATCCAGTCAAAGCTTAAAGAGTCAACCTACAGTACATGTCCAAAAGTATATGGACAACTGACCATCACACCCACATGCGGTTCATCCCCGAAACCATCACCATAAAATTCCAAGAACAAAATTGTTTCAAATCTTTGTATGATGTCTCTTCACTGGAACAAAGAGATTCGAACCGTTTCCAGCATGACACAAAATGCACAAAGCACAGAGCTCCATGAATGTGCAGGTTAAGGTTAGAGTGGAAGAACTCGAGTGTCCTGCACTGAGCTCCGACTCTGACTCGACACCTCTGGAATGAACTGGAACTGGAGTCTCCTCGACATCCTGACACCAGAGTCTGATCTCATTAATGCTCTTGTCAAATTTGTGAATGAACCAACATCTAGTGGAAAGCCTTTACAGAAGCATGGAGCTTATTATAACAGCAAATCTGGACTGGGATGTTCAACAAGCACATATGGGTGTCACGGTCAAGGGTCCACAAACTTAACCCTATAGTGCAACACTCTCTCTTTGGCTACTGACTGACCTAATGGCCTAAAAGACGAATTCTCAGGAGACGAGATGCACAACATTCGACTACATCTTGGCTTTACGTTCAACTTTATACTACTTTGATTTGATTCACACAAGGACACACTTTATAGCAAATTCATTATTTTGATTACAAACCAAGTAAGATTTTGGTATATTTTTCTACTCAACACCAAAGCCTTTGCTTTGTTGACAGAAATATCGCTGATGTCTGGTTTGAATTATGGACATAAGCTGGAAAAATCTAGCACAAACACTGTGTTTTGTAGTATTTCTATCTAGAAACCATGACATTTCTGTAGCACTACAGCTCTGTCCTTTGGCTCAGTTTAGCAGCCCGCATAACCTGAAACCTATGGCACGTTTGATTCGTTTCCTGCAGTCGAGTCGATTCCGAGTCGAATCGGTTCAGAACTGCACTGAGAGGAAACGCACCAGGCTCATATACATATGTGAAAGCACTGTAAAGAAAATAGATTTGTTTCTAAGATTAGACTTTTCTTTCATTTGTTAGGACATGTTTGTTGTGAGGATAGACACAAACCTTCAGCGAATGGGACGACGATCAAGGCTCTGTCCACGAAGACCGTGTTCGTCAGATGCTGCGAAACGCCAACTGATTCAGATTCGAGGAACTTTACAAAACAGACACGGGAAGTCACAGGCAAGGGAGAATCACTGGAAGAAAATATAAAGGCTTTTGCAAAACGTACGTATAACGTTTAGACACACCTGCTCCCATCAAGCCATCATAAATCTTCTACTTTCCGTATAGTTTAGATCCCAAATAACTCACAGACGCTCCACGTCTACACATCCTACCTGAACTGCAGTGCAGCCGGATGTTTTTGTACAGGTGGAAACGACAAAAGAAAAGAATACAAGTTAGCTAAATTATTATTAGAAATAATATTAAAAATAAGGGCTGGATTTTAAGTTGGTGAGCTATATGGAAACTAATACAATTATCCCTTCTACAATGAATAGAAAAATATGGATCATTAAATAGATTTACTCAAACCAGTAGGGCTTTTTATACATGTACACTATATTGCCAAACATTTGGGACACCCCTCCAAATCACTGAATTCAGGTGTTGTTTTTCAGGGCTTGGGCTCAGCCCCTTAGTTCCAGTAAAGAGGAACTCTTAATGCTTCAGCATACCAAAACATTTTAAACAATTTCATTCTCCCAACTTTGTGGGAACAGTTTGGGGATGACCCCTTCCTGTTCCAACATGACCACTGCACAAAGCAAGGTCCATAAAGATATGGTCCATAATAGAACACCTTTGGGATGAATTAGAGCGGAGACTGCGAGCCAGGCCAAAATTGGGATGTCTGCCTTTACATGCACATGAATGTAATATGTAGTTGTCTCGCCCTTTGCAACTAGAACAGCTTCAACTCTTCTGGGAAGGCTTTCCACAAGGATTAGGAATGTGTTTATGGGAATTTTTGACCATTCCTCTAGAAGAGCATTTGTGAGGTCAGGCACTGATGTTGGATGAGAAGGCCTGTCTCACAGAATCCGCTCTAATTCATCCCAAAGGTGTTCTATGGGGTTGAGGCCAGTCAAGTTCCTTTATGGACCTTGCTTTGTGCACTGGTGTGCAGTCATGTTGGAACAGGAAGGGATCATCCCCAAACTGTTCCCACAAAGTTGAGAGCATGAAATTGTCCAAAATGTCTTGGTATGCTGACGCATTAAGAGTTCCTTTCGCTGGAACTAAGGGGCCGAGCCCAACCCCTGAAAAACAACACCTGGATTCACTGATTTGAAGTGGTGTCCAAAAACTTTTGGCAATATAGTGTATTTAAATTATTTATAATGCTTTCTATCATATACACAGCACTTTTCTAGTAATTTTCCTAGTTTAAAGTTGCATTTAAATTCAAGATTAAAGCTGACATTATAAATGATTTTTATTAAGAGTTAAATTAGGAAACACACTGTTTATACTGTTCTTTATACTGTAATAATTTAAGCACATTTAATGAAAATTTCTTTTACATTTTTAAGTTTTTTAAATAAGAAAAAAAAGAAAGGAAGCTATTAAGTGAATGAATAAATAAATAAATACGTACAAAACAGTCTAAATATGTAAATAAACGTACAAAAAAAGTAAATAACTGACTAAATATGCAAATAAGTAAGTAAAAAATAAAATAAAAACAACAAATAAATAATGGACTAAATATGTAAATAAATAAGCAAACAAACAGAAATAAATAAATAAAAATAGTAAATAAGTGAGCAATACACAAATAAGTAAATAAATATACAGTTATAACTGTATACATATAATCCTGTTGTTATTAAATCTGTATCTTTATAGATTTTTTTATTTTTATTTTAAAACCTTACATTAAATCTAAATCCAATATTTATGATAACATTAATCTGCGACGTACATATGTTTAAAAAGTCGACATTTAAAGTCTATATTTATAAACTCGTTAGTAATTGTTATTATTATTCATTTGGTGATAGTTATAACTCATTTACTGCAAGTATTATAAGCGCTTCAGTACGCTATAACGATACCTAGCTTCGCTAACGTTCAGACTTCGGCTGAATTCCAAACGACTCGCTGCAGCCTACTGAGTGCACTACATAGTACGTTGAAATGAACAGCTTCGTGCGCCCCATGTAGTGCGCTCGTTTTTCTTTCCGCATCCGTTTGGCATTCCGCCGTTAAAGCGACGGCTTGAACGCATAAGAACGCTGCAGTTTTGTACTCACTCTGGTGGGAAGAGTTTGAGCTCGTCGATGTTTCCCAGGAAGCCGAACAAAGTCCTCATCTGCTCCGAGGTCGCGCTCGGAGACACGTTAGTCACCTGGACCACTTTAGTGCTGGAGCTCATTATTATTACTATTTTTTATGACTGTTAGCTGAGCAGCTAATGCTAGCTACTTAGCTAGCTAACTAGCGAATGAGCCTTAGCCGCAATTTCAAACAGCACACGCTTTCAAACGGTCAGGTCATGCGCGCTTAAATATGTCCTGCGCACACACTGCAGCCCGTTAAATTTAGATTGTAAAAAATGTTATGCTAGCTTTCTTCCCCTCTTTACTATTATTATTATTATTATTATTATTATTTTACACAGACGACTTAACGATCTACAAATGTTCCGGTTTTCACTAGGATCTCCTCAAGGCGAAGACTGAAAGTTTAATCAGTACATTTCAACATAAAAGTCCTCTGGGAAAAAAAAGGCGAAAAGAAAATTCCTCAGTTCATTTTGTACGGAATAAAATACTCTGGCTACAATACTAAATGTGTATTTGTTTACTTCGGTATGCTGTTATAAAAAAAAAAAAAAAAAAGTAACTTCAGAGTGCTTTAAGCAACTCTGCTTCATCCAACCACCCCATCATTGATTATTTTCCTATAACATTCTGTCTTGAAGTGTTTTATTCCTTCTATACCACAGCAATGATACAATATGCTGCATTTTTATCCATTCATAAGCATTTAGTGGTGTGGAATGTCCATGAAACAAGTTATTACTTGCGTTATTGCATCTACAAACTGCTATAAACCCCCATTTTGGAGAAAAGAAAGTGCTAACACTGGAGAACAAAAGTTGAGTGGTGAAAGTCAGCATATCTTTTTATATTTATTATCATCAATCTTGTGTGGAGTGTCTGCTATACAAGTCTCTGTGCATGAAACAGCATACCAAGACATTTTGGACGATTTCATGCTCCCAACCTTGTGGGAACAGTTTGGGGATGATTCCTTCCTGTTCCTACATGACTGCACACTAGTGCACAAAGCAAGGTCCATAAAGACATGGATGAGTGGGTTTGGTGTGAAGGAACTTCACAGTGTCCTGACCTCAAGCCGACAGAACACCTTTGGGATGAATTAGAGCGGAGACTGCGAGCCAGGCCTTCTTGTCCAACATCAGTGCCTGACCTCACAAATGCTCTTCTAGAGGAAGTGCTCTGTCTCACAGTCTCTGCTCTAATTCATCCCAAAGGTGTTCTATCAGGTTGAGGTCAGGACTCTGTGCAGGTCAGTCAGGTTCCTCCACACCAAACTCGCTCATCCATGTCTTTATGGACCTTGCTTTGTGCACTGGTGCGCAGTCATGTTGGAACAGGAAGGGGTCATCCCCAAACTCTTCCCACAAAGTTGCTGATGCATTAAGAGTTCCTTTCACTGGAACTAAGGGACCAAGCCCAAGCCCTGTAAAACAACACCTGAATTCAATGATTTGAAGGGGTGTCCCAAAACTTTAGGCAATATAGTGTATGTGATAACAGGGACTAATTTGTGTCACTGACATTTCATAGCACTGAATATAACTATAAACAGTTAAAAAGCAGTTCCAGCTGTCACATGAATGATAGGTATAAATTAATGCACTTGTTCTAATATGATATTGTTTTTATAATAACAACTTACACAGGCACTTTCTTGTTAGGAGACATTTTAGCGTTAGTGAAAGAAGTCTAGGTTGAAAGCTCTTTGTAACACTCATTTTGCTTGTGAAATTTGTCAACGTTTTGAGAGACACAGAGAGAGAGACGTTGAAGAGGAAATTAACATTTTAACATAAGTGAGATAGGAGGAACAAACTTGTCTGATGTTCCACAACATTAAAACTAACTATAAAGCGTTAAAATACAGGATGTTTTGTTTAAGAATATAATAAAACAGTGTAATTGTCAGCAGGGGGACACAGTGGCTTAGTGGTTAGCATGATTGCCTCACACCTCCAGTGTTGGGGTTTCGATTCCTGTCTCCGCCATGTGTGTGGAGTTTGCATATTCTCCCCGTGGCTCGGGGGTTTCCTCCGGGTACTCCCGTTTCCTCCCCCAGTCCAAAGACATGCATTGTAGGTTGATTGGCATCTCTAAATTGTCTGTAGTGTGTGAGTGAATGAGAGTGTGTGTGTGATGAGATTATTAATTAATTAATCCATTCATTGTCTACCACTTATCCGATCTATTCTCGTGTCATGGGGAGCCTGTGCCTATCTCAGGCGTCATTGGACATCAAGGCAGGATACACCCTGGACGGAGTGCCAACCCATCGCAGGGCACACACACACACTCATTCACTCACGCAATCACACACTACGGACAATTTAGAGATGCCAATCAACCTACAATGCATGTCTTTGGACCGGGGGAGGAAACGGGAGTACCCGGAGGAAACCCCCGAGGCATGGGGAGAACAGGCAAACTCCACACACACATGGCGGAGGCGGGAATCGAACCCCCAACCCTGGAGGTGTGAGGCAAACATCCTAACCACCAAGCCACCGTGCCCCCCCCTAATTAATTTATTTTAATTTTAAACCGCTGTATGACTTTTATTTTGAAATTTAAAGTCTTTTCCGGTTTGTATCCCGGACTTAATGAAAGAAAACGCAAGTATGGAGTCACAAACAGAGCAAAGCGGGCTTTCTCGGACAGAGAGAAAAGCTCTTGAAAAAGCTAAACTCATTCAAAAGGAGACTCAAAGAAATAATTTTAAACTGGTAAGTAAACCAGCTGGCTTATGTACTTATTTCGATAGTTCTATATTTATTAGTTAACGAAATATTTAATTTTGTCTGAACCAGCAAATGTAGTTAAACCGGCACACTAGCTTTAACTCACTCCCACACCAGTAACGGTTATTACTGCTTTAATACGAAATTCTAAAATAGATTAAATATTTCTTGACTTTTTTTGTAATAGTTTAACTGGCAGAGGTTGTAAGTAAAACTGTCTGGTTTCTTGGACCCAGATTAAAGGATTAAATTAAATGTACACAGCTGTCCCTCTTACACCGGAAGTAGTCAGTTGTCCATGTTATGATTGCACTGTATAGCTAAAGGTATGTGGACACCTGACTATTACACCCATATGTGGTTCTTTAACCAAACTGTTGCCACACAGATGTATGTAAAGTCTTTGTATGCTGTAGTTTTTCCCTTCAGGAGCGTTAAAAGAATCAAACAGTGCTCCAGCGTGATGACAATGCCCCTGTGCACAAAGCACAGGGCTCCATGAAGACACGGTGTGGAGGTCTAGGACAGGGTGGCTCATTTCTTTTCACTTTTCTGGCCCTGAGCTTCAAAATCTTGTTGCAGTCTCAGATGTCACACCCACAAACCGTTGGCTGAACTTTTGATGCATGTGGCACACAAAAGCTGAACCACTTCAGAAGTGTCGAAGTCGTCATCTGATTGGTTGGATTCTACAGGATTTCCGTGAGATGTGTGTGGCATGTTTTTTTTAAAGGTCCACTTGGAAACAAAGCCGTTGTGTCGCTTTATGGAAGTCGTCATGTTTACAACTGTAACAATGAGCGCTTATAAAGATCATGATGATGTGCAGTTCACGGTATAGACTCAATAATTTGCACAACTTTCTTAAATGAACGATTTATGCTTGCACGCCGGTCTGCACGCCCCTAAACATGATGCAATGCTGAACAAAACAAACGGATTGGTTTGAGGTGAAGGTTGGACTTAAAGATCTCGAGTGTCCTGCACAGAGCCGTGACTTAACCGCACTGAACACTTTTAGGATGAACTAGAACTGGAGTCTCCTAAACATCCCAACATTTTCTCACTAATGCTCTTGTAGCTGAATGAACGCAAATCTTCACAGCCATGCTCCATCATCTAGTGAAAAACTTTTCCAAAGGAGTGGAGCTTATTGTACCTGCAAAGGGGAAAAAATACGGAATGGGATGTTCAACAAGTACATATGGGTGTCATGGTCTGGGGTGCACAAACCTTTGGCCATATAGTGTATATTTTTCCAGTGTTTCCATTGATTTTACCACAGTAATATGGACTGTATGGACAGGCTTTGATCCAGATGTCCATCCTCGCTTTAACACGTTTTCTTTCTCTCTCTCTCTCTCTCTCTCTCTCTCTCTCTCTCTCTCTCTCTCACAAAAATACACACACTAGAAGCCTTGTAAACAGATTTTGTTTGCTTCAACCAGTCATATAAGCCTTAATTTGATGTTGAACACACGTGTCAAGCTCTGGAGTTTCAAGCTCATGTCTGGAGATTTGTATACAAACAATATTTTATAAACAGAATCTCCAAAGTGTTATATGATAAATATAAGACATACTGTATGTCACATTTAGAACATTTGTAGTGACTCTTTATCTTTGTTATACTGATAAAAACCTTGTGTTTTGTACGTTTTAATCAGGTGGCCAGGATATTAAAGAAACCCGAATGTGAGCGAACCCAAGAGGAGTGCGCCTTACTTCAAGGGCATGAAGACACTGTGCGAGAGCTGTGCAAACGCCAGGCTCGGAGAAACATCCTGAAACGGAAACAGGAAGAGGTTAGATTTTAATGCTGACTGTTTTGGATAGCTGGAAATTCTTTAAACTTTTACTCATATATAAAATCCTTAATTATTCATTTGAACTGATGAACTGTTTGTCTTTCAGCTCTTTGATAACGAGGAGGATCTGAGGACCAAAGCGAAGCACCTGGCCGAAGCATTGCGTCAGGCTCGCCATGTTGTTGTTTACACAGGAGCCGGGATCAGCACGGTACAGATGTTTTTAGTTTCTGTGTTTGTGACTTCATACACTGCACTTTTGATGAAGGTTTTTAACATGCTTTTAATGTGTGCCAGGCCGCTTCCATCCCAGATTACCGCGGGCCTAATGGAGTGTGGACTCAGCTGCAGAAGGGGTGTGCTGTCAGGTGAGTGAGTGAGCGATTCCAGCATTTACGTTTGAGCTCTTGATGTCCTCTCTCATGCGGGATGAAGAAATCGCTTACGAATTTGCTCTCTTTCTGCCAGGCACTCAGACCTCAGTGAAGCAGAACCGACTCTGACTCACATGTGTATCCAGATGTTACACAAAGTCAAAATGGTGAGTGCCTCATAAATCTTGAAGCTTACTGTTCTCAGCACAGCTCATTCACTTTTCACTTTTCTGGCCATGAGCTTCAGAATCTTGTTGCAGTCTGATCCGTCTCAGACGTCACGCCCAAAAAACGCTGGCTGAACGTCTGATGCATGTGGCACACAAAATCTGAAACACTTCAGAAGGGTCGAAGTCGTCATCTGATGGTTGGATTCTACAGGATTTCCGGGAGATGTGCACGTCGTGTGTTTTTAACAGTTCACCTCGAAACAAAGCCGTTGTGACATTTACATTTACATTTCTGGCATTTGGCAGATGCTCTTATCCAGAGCGACGTACAAAAGTGCTTTAATTCTCTATCAATGAATAGATTAACACTGGTTCAATAGGACACAAACTTGGGATACCATTAGCCTAAAAACTGAGTTGGGGATTTATTTATTTTTTTTTTTATTTTTTTAGAAGATACATGATAGATAAACAGGGAAAAATAAGAGCTAGTTTAAGTGCTTCAGGAAGAGGTAGGTCTTCAGTCGCCGTTTGAAGACGGTCAGTGACTCGGCTGTACTAGGGGAAGTTCGTTCCACCACCTCGGTGCCAGAACAGAGAAGAGTCTAGATGTATACCTACCTCTTGCCCTGAGAGATCGTGGGACTAATCGAGCAGTGCTAGTGGATCTGAGGGAGCGAGGTGCAGTGCGAGGAGTAACGAGAGCTTTGATGTAAGATGGCGCTGGTCCATTCTTGACTTTGTAGGCAAGCATTAGTGTTTGAATCTGATGCGTGCAGCTACCGGAAGCCAGTGGAGGGAATGCAGCAGTGGGGTGGGAAACCTTAGGCAGGTTGAAAACAAGTTGTGCAGCTGCATTTTGGATCATTTGCTGTGGTTGAATTGCATTCAGAGGTAGACCTGCCAGAAGAGAGTTGCAGTAGTCCAATCTTGAAATGACCAGAGACTGAACAAGCATCTGAGTAGCCTGTGTGGATAGAAATGGCCGAATCCTTCTGATGTTGTAGAGAAGAAACCGACATGAGCGTGCGACATGGGAAGAAAAGGACAGTTGATTGTCCATGGTTACCCCAAGGTTGCGAGCAGTGGCTGAAGGGGAAATCATGGAGTTGTTCAAATATAACGCAAGGTCCTGGACTGGGGATGGATCACCTGGGATGACCAGCAGCTCAGTTTTGTCGGGATTGAGCTTCAGCTGATGAGCCGTCATCCAAGATGAAATGTCCACTAGACACGCTGAGAACCGAGCAGAAGCCGTGGTATCTGAGGGAGGGAAGGAGAAGATAAGTTGGGTGTCATCAGCATAGCAGTGGTATGAACACCCATGTGAGGATATAACTTTGCCAAGAGAGTGAGTATAGAGGGAGAAAAGGAGAGGACCAAGTACTGAGCCTTGTGGGACACCAGTAGAGAGTCTGCGTGGAGCAGATGTCAATCCCTTCCATGTTACCTGATATGAGCGACCATCCAGGTAGGAAGCAAACCATTCCCATGCTGTTCCACAAATTCCAAGACTCCTGATGGTGGACAAGAGAGTCTTGTGGTTTACTGTGTCAAATGTTGCAGACAGGTCGAGAAGGATGAGGACCGATGACAGTTTGGCTGATCTAGCAGCATGTAGTTGCTCAGTGACTGCCAAAAGGGCAGTCTCTGTGGAATGTGCCACTTTGAAGCCAGACTGGTTGGGGTCATGGAGGGTTATTCTGCAGTAGATAGTCAGACAGCTGATTATAAACAATGTGTTCGAAAATTTTTGAAAGAAAAGAGAGAAGTGATACCAGTCTGTAGTTGCTGATGTCTGAGGGATCCAGAGCAGGTTTCTTCAGGATGGGGATGACTCTGGCTTTCTTAAAGGCAGTAGGTACATGACTAGATATTAAGGATCCATTGATGACTCTGGTGATGAAGGGCAGGAGGTCAGGTGAGCTGGTCTGGAGAATAGTTGAATGAATTGGATCCAGTGGGCAGGTGGTAGGATTGCAGGACCGGATAATTTGCAAAACCTCTTCTGCTGCTACGGTTGAGAGATTCTTCATTGAAGGAGTAACAGAGTGCTGACTGTGTGATATAGATGAAGATGCTTTATGGAAGAAGGAAGTCGTCGTGTGTACAACTGTAACAGTGAGCATTCCTAAAGATCAGCTAAGTTTGGGATTTTCCAAATGATGTGAAGTTCACGGTATAGATTCAGTAATGTTAGTTAATGCTTTCGGCTGCTCCCTGTTCGGGGTCGCCACAGCGGACCAACTGGTCCGCACATCAACTTGGCAAATGTTTTACGCCGGATGCCCTTCCTGACGCAACCCTCCCATTTTTCCGGGCTTGGGACCGGCACTGCGTCCAGTGGCTGGGGTTGAGGCATTGTGTACACTTTCTTAAATGAAAGATTTATGGTTGCACACCGGTCTGTTTTTGTAGTGACAATGACTTTACATTTTCATGTCCTTAAACATGATGCTGAACAAAACAAACTGTGATTGGTTGCTTTACATGTCAGTCACACGCCCTCTTGGGTGGTCCTTGGCCAATAAAAGCTGCTATCGAGTCCAGACCTGCCATCAGTCTAAAGATTCTCTAGAGACTATGGTCTGATTGGCTATTCAGACTTTCATCTATAAATACAACTTTGCATTTTTTTACATCAGGAAGCATTAAAAATACTTTTGGCTTTTTGATCAGGATAATAGGCAGTGAATTGTAAAAGGGTTGGAGCGTCATGTATTAAAAATAAATTCTTTAGCCTGGTCAGGATTGTGGTGGATTCAGAGCTTTCTTGAGAGAACTGGCTGTGAGATGTGAATATTCTCTGGTTGAAATTCACACCTTGGGGCATTGTAGCATGCCATGTACCAGTTCACCTACCTGCATGTATCTTGGAGGTGGGAGGAAACCAGAGAACGCAGAGGAACCCCGTATGGACACTGTGGATCCTGGCTCCTGTGCTCTGAATTGAACCAGAGATCCTGGAGCTGTGGGACAGCATCACTATCCAAGGTGCCACTGTGCCAGAAAAACGTACATTTTGAAATATTCCCTGCAACTCTTTGTGTGCGTGTTCATGCACAGGTTCAGCACGTGGTCTCTCAGAACTGTGACGGTCTTCATTTGCGCAGCGGGCTTCCCCGACACGCCCTGTCAGAGCTGCATGGGAACATGTTCATCGAGGTGAGACAACTTCATAATGCACTTAACTAACCTTCGTGTGCTGTGTCTGCAAATGTGTTGCGTAGAGGATGTTCATGGGTTAAAACAGCACCATATCCATGTCCCTAATTTATGCAGGTGTGTGTGTCATGCTCTCCGGTTCGCGAGGTGATCCGTCTATTCGATGTGACGGAGCGCACCGGGCTGCACAGGCACGCTACAGGTCGGCGGTGTGCTCACTGCAGAGGAGAGCTGAGGGACACCATAGTGCACTTCGGTGAGAGAGGAACCCTGGAGCAGCCGTTAAACTGGAAAGGTGCAGCCGAGGCCGCAGAGAAGGCCGATCTCATCCTCTGTCTCGGCTCCAGTCTGAAGGTCAGCTAACGAATGAAATATTAGATTTAAAAACTTTTTTTTTTTTTAATCAGTTGCTTCTCTAATGCCTGGCATCGCTTCGGCAGGTCCTGAAGAAGTACGCGTGCTTGTGGTGCATGAAAAAAACGGCTGCCAAGAGACCCAAGCTATACATTGTCAACCTTCAGGTAAAGTAAATTCACCTGTTTTATGTTGCCATGTTTGTTCAGTGCTGTAAATGCATTTTTTTTTGTAGTGGACACCAAAAGACGACTTGGCCACTTTGAAAATACATGGAAAGTGTGATGATGTGATGCGTATCCTGATGGAAGAGTTGGGAGTTGAAATTCTGACCTACAATAGGTAAGCAGTTACCACTCTGAAGCTGATTATTTTTCTGTGTAAGCACATACTGAAGTGCTTTATTCCTCTTATTCCACAGCACTTTACCAACTATTTTTTAGACACGTCATACCTTTTGTCTATTTATAGTAACATATCTATTAAACAAGTTTGTTCTGGTTAACGCTTGCGTTATAGCAGCTATCCACAGCCTTGCAGAACTACTGTTATAGAACATGAAGCATCGCAATCTGACCAATCTAAATTAAGCATTTAATAGTTCTGCGGCATCGCACTCAGAATTCCGACCAATCCGAATTAAGCATTTAATAGTTCTGTGGTATCGCACTCAGAATTCTGACCAATCCGAATTAAGCATTTAATAGCTCTTTGGCATCGCACTCAGAATTCCGACCAATCCAAATTAAGCATTTAATAGCTCTGTGGCATCGCACTCAGAATTCCGATCAATCAGAATCAAGCATTTGATAGCTCTGTGATATCATTATATTTACAGATGTGTCTTTTCATAATTGAACAGATCTGAGGATCCCATCTTCAGCTTAGCCACCCCTCTCAGACCGGATGAAGAGGACAGCCACAGCCGTAAAACTTTAGCGCTCCCTGCTGCTTCGCAGCAGTCAGAGTCCGATTCAGCAAGACAAGCTGAAGAGATGGGAGTACAGGGTGGCTGGTTTGGACGAGGTTACTCCAAAGCAAGGAAGAAAAGAAAAATTACTTTGTGATGTGCAGTTTCGCTTCCGGATAGTTTTAAAGAAAAACATTCCATCCACAATCCATATTTTTACGATTATCCTGCCAGTGCATATGTCTTGGATTATTATTAGAACTGACATAGTTCAGTCACTTGTATGAGCAGGGCAGATTTGCTCTTGTGATTTGGACAAAGAGTGGGCTTTCTATTTACTTGTTACAGTAATAAAACTGCCGAAAAATGCAATGAAGGATAATGTAAACAGACTTTTATACTACATCCATAAGGTCTATTTTCATATTCTCATTACGGTATCTGATGGAAGGACATTGTATTTTGCTGAATCTTTTTACTTTTTTTTTTATTTTTTAAATTCACTTCATTTCAAGTAAAGAAAGCAGAAACAAGCATGTATTCAGGTTAAATAACTAAACCAGCCCAAACCTCACTCTAAAGTACGTTTTCTGCTGTATATAATAGGTTTTAATGCTATGTGGAATGTTTCTTTAAGATATTAATTGCATTAGGACTGTGACAGTTTTTTCAGTATTAGCCTTTTGCACCTTACGTTCATTCTCTCAGGTATTAAGCACAACTCGATGTTTTCAGTTCTGCTTAGAATCACTGTTGAAGCTAAACAAAGTCTAATTCTGGCTCCTGTGTGGTGGAGATTTGGTTTGGTTTACTTGCTCCACCACATCTAGTCTGTACAAGGTCAGAAAATTACTCTGTGCAGATTTTTAGAGATCTTTGATGATTTGTACACACGAGGAGGAAGTCAGTTTATGAATAACGTACAGCAGAGGACATCCTTTAGGGTGCTTTCATACTTTGTGTACAGCGGCTAAAAGGTGGAGGGAACGTGGCCACTTTGTTGTTGCCAGTTTTTGGGGTTTTTTTGTTCAGTGAGCGCTTCCAAATTTCTTCCAAGCTTTTTTAAAGTCTTTTCAGAAGACTGAAAACTAATTTAAAAAAAATACTTTTTTTTTTTTTTTTTTTTTTTTTTAAACCTCCTGACCAATCACATCTAAAATTGTAAGAGGCAAATGAAGAAAAACATGAGGATGGATAGATGGATGGAGTGATGAATGGATGGAGTGATGGATGGAGTGATGAATGGAATGATGGATGGTTGGAGTGATGGATTGATGGATGGAGTGATGAATGGAATGATGTATGGTTGGAGTGATGGATGTATGGTTGGATTGATGGATGGAGGGAGTGATTGATGTATGGGTGGAGGGAGTCATTGATGAATGAATGAAGGGATGGATGGATGAATGAATGAAGTGATGGATGGATGGATGGATGAATGGAGTGACAAAGTACAAAAAGCTACATCTTTTTGAATTATGAAAGCACCCTTCCAGTTGGGCCAAAGTATCTGCTGCCACTAACAGCATTGAGACACTTCTCTAGTCTTTGTAGTGCAGTAAATGGGCCAGAGAAACTTCTTAATGACGTGCTGCTTCATAACCAACAATCTGTATATTACAAACTTTTCTTTGTGGATGAACATCTTGGATTTAGCAGTGACTCCATCGCTGCTCCTAACACTATGTTTACATGAGCTCACTTAATGGCATAGTCTTAATTTACTGTGGAAACGTACTGATCCTCAGAGAATTGAGAATTACATATAGAGACTAACACGTCTCGTGGGTTTATATAACATTTGCCTTAATGTAGCTAAGTATGTTTGTTTGGAATTTTCTTTTTAAGATTATTTTAAGGGTTTGGCTTTTTTTTGTATTTTGGTGTTTGGTGTTGAATTTGTACAGACAAGAACCACTATGATGTTTAATCTACTTGTAACTTGAACTTTTACGTGCCGTCAGAATATAAAGGAAAATTTGTCACTTTATTGTTTCTCTTTTGTTTGTGATGTATTTTAAACCCACACAATAGAAGAGTTTTACATTTGGCTCAAAATGTTAGTTAGAATAAAAAAGATCTGGTTTATTCAGGTATCTGGAGGGAAATAAATGGCTTCACTGGACAGAGAGGTACCAAAATATACCCCTAACTTTCTAAACATTCTAATGAATCTGACGATATTCTACTGAAATGTCTTTTGATGTGTGTTTAGTTCTGTTTACACATAAACTCTCACTTCTGTTCAAAGCTTTATTCCTTTATCCAGCCGTTATCAGTTTCTGTACAGCGCTGATAAGCTCTGGGAAATGCGAGTTCTGAAAATGTCCACGGTCTGTGTATTTATGAAGCTCCGCCTTCAGTCCGTCTGCTACTTCCTGCTGCTCCTCCCACGGTAGGAAAGGATCGTCCGTGGAGCCGAACTGGACGATGTGTCTCACGTTAGCTCTGATCCTCTCCCACTCCCATGGCCGGCTGAAATAACCTGAGTGAGAGAAAAGAAATTTAGCCATAACTGAAAAATTTAATTAAAAACAAAAAGTAATTTTTTTTTTCTCTTACACTACAGCAATGACTCAAAAATGATTTTATATAGTAAGATATGAGTTACAAAAACACTGGAGACTCAAACTTTAAATAAGCATCGACTGTTGAAGCTGATCGTATAGGAAATCAATCGGCACTTTCTAAACAATCAAAATTAAGAAATCAACAGCTTTAGGCTGCAAAGTGAATGGATTTATTACTCTAATCTAAATCTAAATCCTTTTAGCTTTGGAAGTAAAGAGAAGACTCACCGCTCTCTCTCTCGTTCTCATCTCCCAGGTCGGAAGTGTAGGCGCCCACCAGGATGATCCCGAACACCTTGTGTGTCTCGCTGTACCTGAAATTCACATTTACGTCAAAAATACGGCTGAGCAGTTGAAGGTATCGGGGGCCCAGCAGTCCACTTCTGCTGGATCAGTAGTGCAATACTTTAACCACTGAGCTACCACCCCTCCTTGGAGGGAAGATAGAGTTAGATGGAAAAAGTAGGCAAGCTATTACACTAGTTTTACTTAATTACTCATCGATTAGTCATCAGTGCTATAAATACAAGGCACAAAAATGTGCCAAATGTAACAGCTATAGGTTTAGCTGAATCCTACTCTGCAGGGCGAATTGGTGAACAGCTCAAAAATGACTCGCAACATGAGTAAACATACAGTATACTAACAAACCAAACACAATTTAACAATATATATATTTATATACCAATCAGGTATAACATTATGACCACCTAAATATTGTGTTGGTTCCCCTTTTGCTGCCAAAACAGCCCTGACCTGTTGAGGCATGGACTCCACTAGATCTCTGAAGGTGTGCTGTGGTATCTGACACCAAGATGTTAGCAGCAGATCCTTTAAGTCCTGAAAGTTGTGAGGTGGGGCCTCCATGGATTGGACCTGTTTGTCCAGCACATCCCACAGATGCTCGATTGGATTAAGATCTGGGAAATTTGGAGGTAACTTTGAGGACAAAATGTTCACTTGCTGCCTAATATATCCCACCCACTAACAGGTGCCATGATGAGGAGATCATCAGTGTTATTTACTTCACCTGCCAGTATGTTATGGCTGATCGGTGTATATTTAAAAAAATAAAAAAAAAAGTAGTGCTGTAAATGATAAGTTTACACAATACATTTTGTTGATCATACAGGATCAGGTCAGGGTTGCCAGATTGTGCTATTTCTACACAGCTCATATGTGGTGTGTTGATCAAAATATTTGGTTGTCTGCTTGAAAAGGGTGAAAATTTATTCATTTAGATAAAAGAATAAGATACCTAGTTTGTGCTGTTAGAGGAAACTAATCAACAACAGGCAGTGTGATTAAGCAGACTAACTGTTCCCACCAATCAGATCTGAGAATTCAACAGCACCGTGGTGTAAAATATTATTTTCTACACCATGACAATTCAAAGACTATTTAAATAAGATGAGCTTCTTCATCGTATATCCAGTACCTCATAGCAGCAGCAGCGCCTGAGCTGTGGCCGATGATCACCGTCTCCTCGTCACACTGCAGCTCCTTCTCCATGAACGGCAGCCATATGCTCTCTCTGGCCGTCACTATTGGAGCGTTCAGAAGGCAAACAATCAACAAATCAACACATTATTGAATCCATTTGAAGCTTGACTTATAAATAGTTAAAGAGCACGAAAATATTTGTATGCATTTTCAAGTACCAGGGTCTGGCATATTTCTCAGCTCACTGCACACACCAGGTATCTGTAAAATAGATAGATAGATAGATAGATAGATAGACAGACAGACAGACAGACAGACAGACAGACACACAGATAGCTAGGCAGGCAGCTAGACAGACAGACAGGTAGAGAGCTAAAGAATCAGAACAACAGACAGGTAGAGACCTTAACAGTCAGAAAAACAGAGATAGAAAGATAGATAGATAGAGAGTAAGAAAGACAAATAGATAGACAGACAGACAGATAGAGAGTCAAAGGGAAATAGATAGATAGACAGACAGGTAGAAAGCTAAACAGTCAGAAACACGGTAGGTAGGTAGAGAACTAAACAGTCAGAAAAACAGACAAATAGATAGCTAGATAGTCAGAAAAACAGACAGTAGATAAGACAGACAGACAGACAGACAGGTGTAGAGCTACAGACAAACAGAACAAGCAACTAACTTACACATTTACTAATTACATGTATCTAATTAATATATTATTGACCAGTCACATGTCAGGATAAAAAAGATTTCTTGCCATTCTTTGAAAAGTAAGGAAGTATAATATAACACAAATATTGTTCCAGTGTAGTTAGACAGCGGCCGTGATCTCATTTCATTACCAACCAGCCATTTGATTATATTATCAACTCAGCAATATATTAACTCACATCAAATAACTGATGTTATCTAATGTTAGAAAATTATTCAGAGTTTGTAACTGTTTACATAAAAAAAACATAGTAAACAAAAAGCTGAGTATCGCGATATCTGTAACTACGTTTATCATGACATAACTGATCACGATACTGATGCTGTTTGATCATATCGCTCAGCTCATATCGGCTGAATGGGAATAATCAGCAGCCCTGAAAGTTGTGGATGAAAATACCTCACATTATAAACGTCACTAAAGATGAAGTGTTGACCTTAGAGGTTACATATCTCCATACGCATCCTACATACCTGATTAATCTGTTTATTGACCCAGCCGTACCAGTTACTGCGTACAACATCTCCAGCTCCATTACCTGGAACTATCACTACCTTCTTCACAGGCATGGCTTCTGTTTTAGAGGAAAGAAGTAATAACTGCACAGTAATCACCAACTCAGAGCGCTTCCTCTTCTTCTTCTGATAAAACAGGAGAAACTAGCCGTGCATCACGCCACCTGCTGGAGTCATGAGCATTATAACAATAAGGGTGTGTTCAAATTCAAGGCAGAAATAATTAAATACTGCATCAGAGTATACACACTACATAGTGCACACTACTCTCCGTGCTAGTGTGATACAGTCATGGGCTACAGTAAAAACAGCAAGGCTAATACGTTAAAAACTAATATATATATATATATATATATATATATATATATATATATATATATATATATATATATATATATATATATTCTACAGTGTATATATGTCATATATACACTTGTATATATGACATTTTATGAAAAGCTGAATTTTCATTTCTTCAATTTTATTTCAGCACGACGTGATGTCACATGGCTGTGTAATAACATTTTATCTTATTTATAGTATTTCATTTTATTTACTTTATTACCTTCTTTTCTGAACGCTACAGTCCGAGATATTAATTTAATTTACTTGATTAAACTGATAGTTTCGAAGCACCACGTGGGATCATGATGACGCCACAGCCAGGTCACATGATCACGTAACACGTAATCACGTAATTTCATCTCATTTTATTTTCATTATTTCATTTTCAAAAATTTTTTTTTCTGGATTTGATTAACACTGCAGTTTCAGGACACCACGTGGGGTGGTGATAAAAAATGTTACTTTTATTTTTTTTTTATCTTAACAGTATAAGGGTGTCACACTTAAGCAGCTTACGTGATGTTCCTATAGCATTTTATTTTATTTTATTAAAACAAACGTTTCAAGACACAACAATATATTATTATTATTATTATTATTATTATTATTATTAGACAGGAGTCAGAGCTATAGGTAGCAGAGCTGAAGATGTTGAGGTTCTCTTTGGGAGTGACAAGATTGGACAGGATTAGGAATGAGTACATCATAGGGACAGCTCATGTTGGATGTTTGGGGGACAAAGTTAGGGAGACCAGATTAAGATGGTTTGGACATGTTCAGAGGATGGAGAGTGAGTATATTGGTAGGAGAATGTTGGACATGGATCTGCCAGGCAGGAGACAAAGAGGAAGGCCAAAGAGGAGGTATATGGATGGAATTAATGAGGATATGAAGCTAGTGGGTGCAAGTGTTGAGGATGCAGAAGATAGGGATAGGTGGAGAGAGATGATTCGCTGTGGCGACCCCTGTAGGGAAAGGCCGAAAGAAAAAGAAGATTATTATTAATAATAATAATTATTATTATTATAACAACAACAAAACAACAACAACAATAATAATAATAATAATTATTATTTATTTATTTATTTATTTAAGTTGCGTGAGTTCTGCTAACGAGACAGTTACGGTTTATATTTTATTGCATTTTATTTAATTCTATATTATTTAATGAACACACTAGTTTCATTGTGATTGCATAAATAACATTAAATTTAATTTAATTTAATTGACAGATTCAGGACGCCACATGGGATTGTGTTGAAAGCATACGGGTCACGTGATCCCGAACCCGGAAGCAGGACTCAAAACAGACGTCTAATCTAAACAGAGGTAAGGAGATTTTTTGTTTAGTGCTTTATTATTTATTTTAATCCCTTACCTTTACAGTAGTGGGCTTGGGTAAATACTGAAACTAACAAAGCTCTGTTTATGTGCGTCAGCATAATGCTGTAATGTATTGTAATGTAATGGAATATACTGTACTGTAATGTAATATGATCTAAGAGCCGCGTGTGTAAACATATGAGCATCAGTGAAGCGGATTAGAGGAGCATCAGATAAATAGGAGGCTGATGTCGTGTTGTAGAGGCACATTTTATTTGCTAGTTGGAGTCAAAACCTCTTGAAACCTCTTTCTAAGCGAAGTCAGTTAATCTGGTGAGTTTTTTTTTTTTTTTTTTGCTTTTCTTTCTTGACTAAACCTTTACTGTAGGGATAGTTCATTAAAAGCTACTTTATCACTGCTACTGGAATCTTGAGCACTGTATTCTTGATTTTGTGAAGATCTATCGGTTACCAGTTTACCAGCTCAGATTGTGTTTTGCTAGCTGGTCAGATTAAATGAAATGTTTCAGCAAACTTGTTTCTGATGCTCTGACGTCACTAAACCGTTCAAATCACGTCACGACTAGGTGAACAGCTTTACTAGTTCAATGGTGATAGTGGTATTTTATTTAATTGTTTTTCTATTGATTTTTCAGAATGTACATTTATTTATTAAAATGAGGCTCCGTGTAATTTCCGGGTATAAATATGCGTAACAAATGTCTAATGTTTGGATGATGTTGGAATGCAAATGTTTATTATTCTCTAAGATTCTCTTTTTTGAACAGAATCGTTGAATAATCTTTTTTAGAGAATTTTGAGAAATTATTCTGTAGTAGAGAAGTTGCTTTCGGCTGCTCCCTGTTCGGGGTTGCCACAGCGTACCAACTGGTCCGCACAACAACTTGGCACAGGTTTTACACCGGATGTCCTTCCTGCCGCAACCCTCCCATTTTTCCGGGCTTGGGACCGGCACTGCAACCAGTGGCTGGGTTGAGGCATTGGCTGGGAATCGAACCCGGGCCTTCCGCATGATAGGCGAGCAACCTACCACTGAGCCACCAATAAATTATTCTGTAGTAGCCTGCTAATAGGGGCATTGGTGGCTCAGTGGTAGGTTTCTCGCCTATCATGCGGAAGGCCCGGGCTCGATTCCCACCTAATGCGGGTTCGATTCCCAGCTAACTCCAGCCACTGGATGCAGTGCCGGTCCCAAGCCCGGAAAAATGGGAGGGTTGTGTCAGGAAGGGCATCCGGCATAAAACATTTGCCAAGTTGTTGTGCGGACCAGTTGGTCTGCTGTGGGTCGACCCTGAACAGGGAGCAGCCGAAAGCAACTTCTATTCTGTATTAGCCTGCTAAATAGGAAGAATGGCAGTGAGATTTTTGTTTCAGAATGGCGAAAAAGTTGATTTCGAGGAAAAATGGAAATGGAAATGGTTGTCTGAAATGGGCGGAGCTTAAAGCGTAACTCGATGTTGAACAACACGATCAGTGAAATACACATTATTGTAGAGATCTATATTTGTTAGAACAGTCTAGAAGAAGACAAATTCCAACTTATCGAGAAACCTGAAAAATTATAGATGTGTAAAAATAGCAAAATTCTGCAATTTTCAGGACTTTAAGACACAGGAGGAATCAATATAGCAGGTGCAGTGTGTGTAGCATGTGATTGATTTTAATTCACTTCTCTGTCCACAGATCTCTATTAAACCACGATGACTTCCACGCTGAGTCTCGTGGTAGCCATTTTCGTGGCTCATATTGTGTGTGTGAGCAGCTCGACTGAAACCCTCGACCCAAATTTAGTCAGAGCGGCCAACTTTGCCATCGAGTATCAAAATCGCATGATGAACTCTCCTTACGCGTATAAAGTTGTGGAGATCCTGACTAACTCTGCTCAGGTACATGACGTTAAAGCTGAGCTTAAAGTCTCAGGTATTTAATTTACACCGATCAGCATTAACATTATGACCACCTGCCTAATATTGTGTTGGTCCCCCTTTTGCTGTCAAAACAGCCCTGACCCATTGAGGTATGGACTCCACTAGATCCCTGAAGGTGTGCTGTGGTATCTGGCACCAAGATGTTAGCAGCAGATCCTTTATGTCCTCGCAACTTACAGGACATAAAGGATACTTTTGATAGATACTGACCACTGCAGACCGGGAACACCCCACAAGAGCTGCAGTTTTGGAGATGCTCTGATCCAGTGGTCTAGCCATCACAATTTGGTCCTTGTCAAACTCGCTCAAATCCTGACTAACCATTTTGTCCTCAATGTTGATGTGTTAGAAGCAGGAAAAATGGGCAAGCATAAGGATTTGAGCGAGTTTGACAAGGACCAAATTGTGATGGCTAGACCACTGGATCAGAGCATCTCCAAAACTGCAGACCGGGAACACCCCACAAGAGCTGCAGTTTTGGAGATGCTCTGATCCAGTGGTCTAGCCATCACAATTTGGTCCTTGTCAAACTCGCTCAAATCCTTACGCTTGCCCATTTTTCCTGTTTCTAACACATCAACTTTGAGGACAAAATGTTCACTTGCTGCCTAATATATCCCACCCACTAACAGGTCCCATGATGAGGACATCATCAGTGTTATTCACTTCACCTCTCACTGCTCATAATGTTATGGCTGATCAGTGTATAGCAGGCAAAATAGACTCCTGGTGAGAGAAAACCTGTTGTAATGTAATTGAGAACAGAATTTTGTGGACGAATCACAAGATTAATACAAGTGATACAAGTGTAATAGTTGTCTTCAAATTACTGTGGTATGAGAAATAAAACACATGCCGTTATTGGAAAATAACCATCTTTGGGATATTCTGTAGTTGATTATTTTTCTGAAATAGCATGCTTGCAAGTATTTTATAGCTTACTTTTTTAATGTAAAAAATTTGGAGGCTTTGACCTTGTGACATCATCACCTTCCTTTCAAAACCAACCTTTCTTAGTTTTTTATTTCCTGTTTTATGTAAATGTCTGAATCTGGACAGGAAGGATATCTTATTTGGATGGATATCTTATTAAAAATTGTATTATTAAAATCTCTTTCAAAGGGAAGTTAGTTAAAAGAAGAGAGGTTTTGAGGAGTATAAAAGATTTTTATATATTTCTCTCTCTCTCTCTCTCTCTCTCTCTCTCTCTCTGTGTGTGTGTGTGTGTATGTGTATGTGTGTGTCTGTCTCAGATCTACCCTCCTGCCCGGGTGAAGTACTCCATCGAAGTACGAGCAGCTGAGACGACCTGCAGAAACGACGTCGGCGTGAACCTGGAGCACTGCAGTGTTGCAGCTAACGCACAGGCAAGATTTTATTTCATCTCTGTTATGATGTTTTTCATATTCAGGACTGTACTCGCTTCTATAGTTTAAAATGATAGAATAAACAGAGTTATTATCTAGGCACTAGCACAAGCTATAATATACTGCATGCTGTAAACATCGTATGAAAATCAGCTGATAACGTTGTTTGTTTGTTTGTTTGTTATAACAGATGATGATCTGCAAATTCATGGTTCTGTCAGTTCCAGGAGAGATCACGGTTTCTCAATACGTTCTGTCAAAGCAATGTGACTGATGTGTTACACTTCCGATTCTTCAAGTTATCCGCACAATAGCTGTTTAAACATCTAGAAGGAGCTACATATTAAAGCAAACACTATGCTATAGGAAAATAGTCAACAACCAGGTAATACGTAATGCATCTCAGAATGAAGCGGCGTCACTGTCTCCACTCTGTAGTTGATTATTTTCCTATTAAAGCATGTCCCGAAGTGTTTGATTTCTCTTATACCACAGCAGGTTGCAATTTTATTCATTAAAAAAAACCGACATGGTTATCTTTAACCACTTATAGTTACTTTTAATGCAATGGAAAAATTTAAACGAGTCACTTCCTGTTATCACTTTAGTTACAGCAGCCATAACAGGCTCGTCGTCTGTCCTGAAGACTTGAACGTCTCCTCGTAGATTTTGAAACCATTGTTTCCATCTCGACATGGCATTTTTGTAAGCTGTTACCATAGAAACGACTCTGTTACGGAAAATGAATCAACAACCTATTGACCAATCAGAATTCAGCAGCACTGTGGTATAAGTTTATCATCATTTCAACGTTAAATAAGAAGTGTAATAGCACTTTTAAGCACTTTTTTTGTTACCGAAACAAATTTTTGTCATTATTCTAGTCTATATTATTATTATTATTATTATATGTTATTAGTGTGTTATTAAGCAGTGGAGAAGGGTGCCAATACATTTATTCACAGAGATGTTCACAGTGTGAAGTTCCTCAAAGCTGTGTGTGTCAGTGCAGTGTGTTTATTTACATCTGACCTACACATGGAAATGTCTGGTCAGAGATGAGTTGCAACTCAGACGTGTGTGTTTATATAGAATTAATTGTTGTATAAGACGTGAACAGCGGGATCTCTGAAGGGTTCTGTAGGTGTGTGTTGAGCATTTAACAAACATCACTGCTGTTACTGCTGCAACACGGAATAATCCTGATATAAAGTGGAAAAGAATTTGTGTCTGTTTCTCATCCTTTCAGACAATCAAACATGTAAAACAATGTAAACCTAGCGTGTGGAGAGAGAGAGAGAGAGAGAGAGAGAGAGAGAGAATCAATATCATGTAAAGCATTCATGTATCATGTAAAAATCTCAAAACTTACTAAAGAAAATGACAATAGATAAATGAATAGGTAAAATGCGAAGAGATTCTCTTAAGAAAATTATCAGCAAAAATGGCAAAATAAAAATGACAGAAAAAAACTATGAATTAAAACAATATTAAAGATTAATTTTTTTTTAATGTTTAAAAAATACAAAATAAAATTTAAATTAAATATTACCAAAGAAGAATAATTAAAAAAAATAATACAAAAACAATAATACTAATAATCTAAAATAAAAATATATAAATAAATGAAATAATAATAACAACAACAACAACAATAATAATAATGATAAATTAAAAATAAAGAATGAAAATGAAGAGAAAATTCAAAAGAAAAATGAAAAAGATAACATCTGTCTATTTTCTGTGTTGCATATCCTACACAGGGTCTCAGGGAACCTGGACGTGGCATTGGTTCATTACGTGATAAATCACACACTCACACATTCACACACACTCACACATTCACACACTATGGACAGTTTACAATTTAGAGATGCCACTCAACCTACAACCACGTGTCTTTAGACTTGGTGAGGGAACTGGAGAACCCACAGGAAGTGATCAGTGCATTGGGAGCACATGGATGGAGGCAGGAATCGATCCTCCAACCCTAATATAAATTACAAAAGATAAATGAATAGAGTTAGAGAGGAAAATTACTAAAAGAAGTACAAAACCTTTCTGGACATAATATATTTATTTTTGCCCCTGTTCATGCTAATAATTGTGCACTTGACCGTAGTGCAGTACGTAGTGTGTAAATGAAGCCCTATGCAGTGCACTTTTGTGTTTGGTATTGAGCAGGCTCCGGAACTGAACCGGAACAAATTAACTTTGACCTCTGACGTTGCTGAAGTTTAGGAGTCGCATCTGTTTTGGCAGCGTAGCTTTGTTATTGAACAGTTAACCAACGACTTTACGGTAAATAATGACAAAACAGCAACTTACATAGACTATTGGCTTTCAACGGACGTTTCATTACGAGCTGGAAGATGACGGAGCTGAGCTCAGCGCTCGCTAAGGAAGGCTGGTGAGTATTTACAGCAAGCTAGCTGCTGCTAGCAAAAAAAGCATAGCTACTCATAGCGCTGTTGTCATATCATCACCCGTAATATGAGAAATCCCGCCTCCGGTGCTTTGATTGGTAAGAAGTTCGCGCTCGCATGTGTCTAATTGGTGGAGCATTTCTGGATTTGACGTATTAGCCAATCCTGGTACAGAAGGTAGGATTCTACAATCCAATCACAGAGTGCCGGTGGAATACGGGTGGGAAGAAAACAGAGGGTTAACCTTAGCTAGCTAGATGTATAATGTTACACAAGTGATGTTAATAAATGAATCACTAGCTGAGTGAGAGAAGCACTGGGAGCATTAATGCAATAATTAATCTATGAGAACCCTAACTAGATGACTAACGTGATGGTTAATATAAGCTAATCAACTAGTTAGCACGCTAATCTTAGCTATTAGCCGTTAGCAATGTCAGCTAGTTCTGCTACTATTGATACACCGGCGGTTGTGGGTTATCTACCCGTTTTTAGCAGACTTCAGTTCTGCTGCACGTGCAGCTTATTGTCTGAAATTTCTTACTTTGTCACTTTTCATAAAAAGTGAATAATAATAATAATAAAAAAAGAGTTGTTGGTTGCATAAATATTGGTACTGTATCAGCATGGGCTGCAATTACTGCAACGGGACTGCAGTGATAGATCTCCATCAGCTTTGCACATCTGGATCCTGATCCCGATCTTCCTGCAAAAATCAGCCAGATTGGACGGAGACACGTCAGTTCTCTTAGAACTGTTTCTCTCTCTCTCTCTCTCTCTCTCTCTCTCTCTCTCTCTCTCTGTCTCTGTCTGTCTGTCTGTCTGTCTCTCCCTCTCTCTCTATCTCTCTCTCTCTCTCTCTCTCTCTCTCTCTCTCTCTCTCTGTCTGTCTGTCTGTCTCTCTCTGTCTCTCTCCCCCTCCCTCTCTCTGTCTGTCTGTCTGTCTGTCTCTCCCTCTCTCTCT